>PVJI01007818.1:0-75403 GCA_004026765.1 Micronycteris hirsuta | reverse complement strand
ACAAGACAGTGTTGGGGATGTGTAACTTTTAAAGAAGCAGGCTAGCCATCAACTAGTAATTAAGAAAAATTCTAACCTTTACTTGTATTCGGCGAGGGACAAAATTGGGATGTGATTCATAACTCTAGCAGCAATTTTCAAGAGCACTTTTTACATGTACAAATTTTCTCATTTTCACAGTTGCTCTGGAATCTGTCACAGCCAACCCTGAACTCTAACTTTTTCTTTACTTTCTACTCCGGCTTGCAGCCTCCTCCCAGGGTTCTTTCTTGCGTAAATCAATGTAAACTCCTGCTTAAATCCACTCTGGCTAGGTCACCACCCATTCACTGGATTCTGTTTTCCAAAAAAGATCTCTTTTAGACAAGTAGATGAGAGGGAGGCAAGAAAACACACTTAAATCCTTTTTGAGAATTACATGCATTAATAAATCATGTAAAAATTAAGAGGAGGGAATAGATTCAGTACAGTTTGGCGACAAGTTAAACATAAAACACACAAGAGAAAGAGGAATTAAACAGTCAGAGGAAACGTGGAGCCTCGGAGAATAACAACACTGTATGAAAAAGAGGACCTTGGCAAAGACAAGGCTTTCAGATTCAGATCACTTTCATACCTGCGAGAGGCGGTAAGGACCCACTAAGAGCTGTAGCTGTGGTGAGCAGTACCAACGGACAATATAAGAAATAGACAAAAATATAAAGACATTCAGGAGTCTTTATTGCAGGAAAAAAATGTCCTAAATACATCATTAGTTCTGGAAGGTGTCTCTGTGAAAAAAGAGTTATAGCATAATGGTGATCCTAGGTCAGAAAGATGTGTTTGAATTATTATCTTTTGGGGAGGAGCAGGTGGAAGTGTAGTATATTTTGGAAAAAACCATCGACAATGATTAAAAAATGGTTTGCCATTTAAAGTCATATAGTTCAGTTATTTTAAATGAAAATAAGGAGACCTCCCTTATGTAAAACTCCTTAATGTTACCAAACAGCAAGCAGGGTCCTGCTACCCACCACCATCCTCTAGGCAACAGTCTGGAGGCAAAGCTTTTGAGATAAAGGAAAGGAGTCTTTATTCAAAAGCCACACAATTCTGGAATAACAGCTTTCCACAAGCATTAGTCACTTAAGCCTATCAATTAAGGCTAAACTCTTTAACTCTTTAGTTATAGCTTTAATCACTTAAGCTTATCAATTAAGGCTAAAATCTTTAACTCCTGAGTTCCCCCATCATTCCCCCTGCTAGTTTTTAATTATTTTATTTCTTTAGGATTCGTTTATAAACTAAAACAACATAAGATACAAAAGCTACACAACTTTGGAAGAGTGAGAGGCTTCTACCTCAGTTCCTGTCCTCTCTAGAACACCCACAGAAGAATAACCTTCACCCTCTGCCAGGCCAGCTTGACCCTAGGCTGTGCCCAGAGTTCCTTCCACCATCCAAAATTCTGTCCACAGGCTGCTGCAGCACACAGTCATTCAGGCATCCTTGAGGAAGAGAGCCCGAGAGCCAGTCTCTGCCCTCTTTTTATTTTAAATCTTCTGGCCCATACTTCCATGGGTTCTGGAGGCATTCAGCTTGTGGGCCATTCCCCTTTTAGACTGTTTACCTTTGCCTTGGGCAACCTCCTCCTACTGCCCCTCCCGCCTCCCCACTCCTCCCCAGTAATCTGATCAGATCTCTCTGTATCAGCAATGCCCCAGTGAGGGATGAACCTTCTATAGTTAAACTATTCTCAAGAAACCAGCAAACCTGGGGATTTGATTTGTAGATTATCTTTAGTAATGACTGATGGTCCTTATGTTTCCAATTCAGTTTTGACCCATTTCTCACCAGGGCCAGCTACTTAGAAATTGCCCTAGTAATGCTAGTGAACGGAATTACAAAGCTAGATTTCTGTCAGTGTGGTTGGAGTCCCTAATAGCAGAGGCTGAGTTCACAAGTTACTAGTGGGTTCTCCTGTACTTCATAAGAGCAGTGCACTGGCATCCGTGTGAGTTTTCGGGTGAGATCTGGATCGGAGTCGCTGAAGGCCTATACTGTCACTTCTGCTGTACTTTATTAGGCTCCACCTTTTAAGGGAGAGATAGCAAAAAAATTTAAGGATGCAAATTAAAACCAACATAGATAGTTTAATATTAGACTGTTCTAGGGATTTTCTACTTTACATCTGGTGCCTCCCATTTCAGCAGGTATTTGGCACAAGAAAACATTAGCAGTCCAGGGCAAATGGTGAAAAGGACCGAACAGGCAGATCTGAGCTGTAGAAATGTGGTAATAGGATAAAAAGCACAAGTGACATGTGAGAGATACATTACAAAGGAAGATTTTAGGAAGACGATAATTAGATATAAATAGGAATGAAGAAAAGAAGACTATTCTAATTTTTCTTATTTATAAATTACCTGTGGTTATCAGGTATGGTAGATGGGACTGATCTTGTGATGATGTCACTAGATAATCTGAGGAAAGATGGGGTGTTTGCTTTTGGAAGGTTGAATTGTGACATCAGTAGGCCCACCATGTGAACGCACCAGCAGGTTGCCTAACCTGGAACTGAACTGTGGTGGTGACCTGCCCTGAACAGTGATACAAACCAGGCAATGAATGAATGGGTTGGCGGAGGGAGAAAACATGAATAAGGCTCAGTTCAGACTCATGAGAAATAGTTACACTTAAAGAAAGGAGGAAATAAACTGATCAAGAAGAGAGTTTGAAATTATAGGAGACCCAAGAGATAACGGGATTGTGGGAGAAAAGGGAAGGTGGAGCCAGTTTACACTGCCAAGCGCTGCGAGATCAGGAAGAATGTTGACTTGGAGATGATACCATCTGTGACATCTAAGGCGGGGTTGCAAGTAGGATGAAAAGTGAGGCAAAAACCACGTGGCCTGGAGGTGAGTAGTGAGTGGCAAATTTCAGTGGTGCGCTGAAAAAGGGTGAACCACGGGTTCCCTGGGTACAGGAGGTGGGTGTGGATTTGTAGCATTTACTGGATTTTGTGGTGTAACTACTTCTATCACGGCCAATGTCAGGCTACCGGTGCCTCACGAGATTCCCCAATATGTAACAACTGGTTCTCATGAACCGTTCGAGGTGGTTGTGCCTCACTGGAAGAACTGGAGGATGAATGGGTCTTTCGAACGTGGTAGAAACAAACAGGATAACTTACACTGTGCTCTGTAAATGCAAGAAGGCAGAGCATCCTCTTAGAAAGCCTCCAGCAATCCTCACGGTATTACAGGACAGAGGACATTTTTTCCTCCACTCTGTGTCCCTTTCTATCAGTGTTACCTGGGCACCTGGAGTTGACATGACCACCTGGTGTCACTCTCTTTTCGTTTCTCTCTTTCCTTTCCAGCATCACTCCTCCCCTAAGGGCTGACTTGACCTCACAGCAGCCACGGGTTTTCCAGTACGAATCTTTTGCCTAAAATACTGAAATTCTTTATCGATGAAGTACCTAAAAATCAGCAAACTTCTTGTTTTCCGATACCTGTCATCTCTCATCGTAGACCTTTGATATGCTCTGCTTCAAGCCTTTTCCCACACCAGGGGTAAGAACAGTGATGGATAAAGGGACAAGGAGCGAGGAGAATCATGCCCTCCCACACTTAGACTATGTAAATGAGACTTTATAGTAAGGACTCGCTGCTCACTACCTCCCTCTACCAAAGGCTCATATTTCTCACCGTGGCTGTGATTTTGTCAGCAGTGTTCTTGGTCGTGAGCCACCACACCTTCACAAAGAAATCTCAGCAGAGGCGAGAGGAAGGCAGGAGCTCTCTTCTAACCTGTCAGCGTTCCTTCTGGGCCAGGAGAGGATGTGCTTACTGGGGAGTTTTGAAGAGACTCAGTGCCAGCATTTATTCATGATGTATGTTCTTCCAAGCCTAAAATTACCAGACTTTAAAGCTGTGTGATTTTAAAGCAAATTGATCAAGACCACAACTGTTAATAAAATGCACGACTACAGTCTGTATATTAACTAGGATCTCAGAGGAAATACACTTGGGAATCCCACACCAGTATTTTGCACTTGAGCTTTGAATCCTCACTTTCTTTAAATGAAACTTTATTGTGACTATTAACCTGCAGAAATTTTAATTATCCCTTCAGTGCTTGAAGGTTCATCATGGAGAGGTGCCAGGAAAATCCCACTGCTAATTAAATCCAGCTGAATATTTTCTTTACCTAAAGATGTAGAAGTGTTTCTTGTTTGTCAAATCCCTTTCAGCCAAAGAACCACTTAACTAATCTCCAATTGAATATCTTATTTAAGATTTTGAATTATCTTTTCTCCCCAGGGAGCTGCTACTGAATATTGTAATAACATCATCCAGGAAAATATTTCTCCCCCTTTTGACTGGAGGAAAGGGAAATCAAAAAACACATCTCTTTATATCACCAAGTAGATTGAAATCTGGGAGAATGAACAAGCTGACATTTTTAAGCAAAGGGGCATTAATAGAAGGCTGAAATAAATGACTTCCTTCACTGCATACAAATCCTAGTCCTGAGCTCACCGAAAGAAAAGAGGAGGTGGATCTTTTAATATTTAGGCTAATTGGACTCTTCTTTCTGAGAATTTTGAATAACTCCTATAATAATCAAAACTCTGAATCACCAAATAATACCCTAGAGACTCTACAGGTTAGAGAAAGGGGCAGAGTGGCCTGGATGATGGCATATTGTGGAAGAGAGAAGATAATGAGATCTGGCTCTGTCCCTTGCTGGCTTTACAAATTTCAATAAATTACTTAAATGCTTTGAATTTCAGTTCAAATGACATCTGAGACATGTTTGAAATAGTGCCTGCCTTTCCACCCTGTAGGCCTGTTTTAATTGAAATCATATCAATAAAAGGGTATTGCACAATTAACTAATTTCTCTGCTCACACCACGGAATGGCTTGCTATTTCACTCAGATAAAAGCCCAGTGTCCTTTCCGTGGCCCGTGATCTGACTCTGCAATGCCACTCTAACCTCAGCTCCTGATCCTTATCCCTGGCTCTGGCTGCTCCGGCCACACTGGTCTCTTCCTTGTTTCTTATAGAGATACACTCCTACCCTAGTCCTCTATACTCACTGGCACTTTCCTTGGAATATGCTTCCCCTAGTTTTCTATGGGACTTGCCCTTTCACTTAAATCACAGTGGAGTCCTCTAAAATTTTATCACTTCACTATTGTTAACTATATCTGCCCCTCTTGTTAAAAGACACTTATACAAAAAAATTCTTAATTCTCATATAAACATCTGTGATGGTTAAATATACATGCTAACTTGGTGGGTGTTTTTTGAGGAGATTAGCATTTAAATTGGTGAACTTTGAGTAAGCAGATTGCCCTCCATAATGTGGGTGGGCCTTATCTAATCAGTTGAAGGACTAGGTAGGCTAAAAAGACTGAGTAAAAAAGAATACTCCAGTGGACTGTGTTTAGACAAGAACTACACCACCAGCGCTCTTCTGGGTCCCCAAATGCTTTCTTTCAGACTAGAATTGAAGCGTCAGCTCTCTCAAGTCTCCAGGATGCTGACTTTCAAAACAGAATTGTACCATCTCCTCTCCTGGGTCCCTAGTTTGCAAATTTCAGTCTTGCCAGCCTTCATAAATGCATGAGCAAGTTTCTTATAATAAACATCTCCAGATAGATAGATAGAGTAATACAGATGTAGATCTCCTGCTCATACCGTTTCTTTGGAGAACATTAACTAATACAACATAAAATAATAAATGTCAAATATTTTACATAACTTGTTAATTGGTGAGTAAACCAGTAAGATAAAACAGCTTCTAATGAAAATGCACCTTCAGTTTCTGTGAGTCAGGAGTCTGATTATGGCTTAACAGGAATATCAGCTGGGGAAGAATACATTTCCAAGTCACTCAGATGGCTGGCAGGATTCTTTCCTGTGACTGTGGAACTGAGAACCCTGAGTTCTTGTTTGATGTCCACTAGAGGCAGTCCTCACCTGCTAGAGGCCATGCACAATCCCTAGAGAATGACTGGAGTTCTTTGCCATGTGGATTTCAATAATGTGTCCACTTACTTCATAGGCCAGCAAGGAGAGTCTCTAGAGCAAGTCTGCTAGCAAGACAAAGACTTATAGAACATGAAGTAATCATGGGATTGACCTCCGACACCTTGTTACAGATCCTGGTCACACTCAAGAGGTGGAGTTACAAAAGGTCATATATACCAGAAGAGTGGATCACTGGGGTACACCTTAGAGTGTGTCTCCCACACAGTCAAAGTCAATCAAAGGCTCAGAATGTTGTGGGGGGCTCAGTTCTTCTTGCCAACACAGCAAATTAAAGATCAGCAAGCTGATTAGTGTACAGGCAGAGGTTACGAGTAATACATTCTCAGGGAAGAGAACAGGCCTAGCCAAGCTGGGCAAGAGAGGCATAGACACTGGGTCCGTTTGTCCGGAGGACTTCCATAGTTTGCGGGGTGGGGTTACATTTCCATTTGGCCTGAAAAGTTGGTGCATACTCCTCCATGGGAGCATGTGACCTCCTGAGCTTACATATGGGTGAAGGTCTGTTAACTCAGATCCTTATCTTACTCCAGACCCTGTCTGGTCCTCCATTGTAAGAAACAGACATGTGGCCAGAAGCAGTTACCATATTTTTTGGACTATAAGACGCACTTTTTTCCTCCAAATTTGGGAGGAAAATAGGGGTGTGTCTTATAGTCCAAATGTAGCTTACCTGAGTTCTGTTTACATTTACATTGGTGAAATATTATGTTATTAAATATTTTACCACATTTTTTGCTTCAAAAATGTTTTTTCTATTTTCTTCCTCTAAAACCTAGGTGTGTCTTATGTTCTGGTGAAATATGGTAATCTAAGTTATTTAGGAGCTTTTTCTGTAAGCACTAAGGACGCCCTCCCACCTCTCCTTCTTCTTCTACAGTTTCTAACTTCTACCTAACAAGAATTCTGTCGAATCATAGGATCCCCAGAAAGCCCACTAGATAAAACCCAGCATTCCATTGAAAAGACACCCAGCCATGTATTTGCTTACTTCAAAGTCTTCTACAAAATTTCCTAAAATTTTTCCTTGCTTCATTTTTATAGGACCTCTAACTTTCTAAAAACAAAGATAAGATAAAAAAGTGAAGCACGTCAGATGGCTTCTCCTTCACTGGACTGTGAGCCCCAGGAGGGGAGAGGTTTCGTCTGCTTTGCTCGCGGCTGCAGTGCTGCATGGGGAGCAGTGGTGGACCCTAAGTGTATGCAATGGTATTTGTGGAAGGAACAAATGAATGTTCTATCCCACTTTGTAAGGGCTACCAAGGTAGACGATCTGCTGCAAAGAACACTGGCTTAGAATCCTGAAAACTGGGTGTGAGAATTGCTCTTAAACTTATTACTCCAAATAGAAGTAAGAATGGGAAAAACTGCATAACAGAGCTTTTCTAAGAACGAAGTAAATGAAACTGAGATATCTAGTTTTAGCTCTGACATGTAAAGAGCGTGTAAGTTGTCACAAAAAAAAAACCAACTAAACAAACTGTAAAAACGATGACTTGTCTTTTTTTTACAATTGCCATCAGAGAACAGAGGTAATCCAAACTACCACCCAACATACTGAAGAGACAAATGAATCCCAAAAGTCACAGCTGAAATACACTTACTTGGAGCAGAATCTACCGGAGTCATGAACTTGTAGGAACAATGCGATTGTCATTTCAAAGGATTGTCAAAGAGCATGTGAATTTTTATGAGAATGAGAAATTCTTGAGGTACTTACTCAGTTGTGGGGGCCCCAAACTTTTGTGAGCTGTACTTCCAGGAAGCACACCAGGTTTTCACGGTGAAGAACCAAGGAAGATCAGTGCCATGGCTCGGCTTGGAGTAGGGGAAGTAATCCTTGTGAAAACACCCAGAACCTTCTCCACAACAAAGGCCTACTCTCCAGATGAAAATGCTTTACCAGAACTTTAACTGGCCTTCTCCAGACATCTCTAGCTTTTCTTTCACCTAAGGGGAAAATTGCTAAGCAACACTTGCAAAGATCACAGCCCAGGGACACCGGTTCACTGAAAGACTGAGAGGAAAGATTATACGATTATGAGGTTACAGAACAGGTCCCATTTCCCCCACCCTATCACGGCCCCAACAAGACTTCGGTTTAATGATAGTGGATTACAGCTAAGAGAGCTGGAAATACATTCTGTCGAAGGGAGAATGCTTAGGGAAGATGGGGGACAACAGGAACACTAGATTTGAAGAGACGCCTCACCAAAGAATATATTCAAATGGGAAATAAGCCTATGGAAAGATGTTTGACATGGTAGGTCATTAGGGAAATGTAAATTAAATTACACTATAGGACTTCATACCTATTCGAATGCGTGAATTTCAATGTCAACACCAAATGCTGGTGAGGATTCAAAGCAACAGGATCTCTCATTTGTTGCTGGTGGGAATGCAAAACAGTGCAGCCATTTGGAAGACAGTTGGTCAGCTTTTTACAAAGCTCAACACCATCTTACCATATGGTGGACAATCACGCTCCTAGGTTTTTACCCGAATGAGTTGAAAACTAATGTCCACATGAAAAAAGCCTGCACAGAAATGTTGATAATGGCTTTATTCATCACCGTACAAATTGGTTGCAAGGGATCCTCAGGGACGGGGGTTAAACAGGGCAGTGAAACTATTCTGTGTGACAGACACCGCATAACCTTACGCATGTTCCCAAACCATTGTACTTTACTATACGAAAAGTGAACCTTACTGTATGCAAATTAAAAAAAAAAATTATGTAGGATCTCAGGAAACTCCTAGGCTGGAATTTAGAATGTAAAGTGAATTAAAGTAATTCTCAGGCAAATTATCATCTTTTTACTAATGAGAGAATAGGTGGTGCCAGAGAGGAAAAGACAATTGTTTGCCTGGCAAGTCACCGGTCCTTCCCAGGTGAACCCCTTTGGCCATCACAACCATCCTCTCACGAGATCTTCATTATGTCTGGATTGACAAATCAAGAGTTTGAGGCTCAAGGAAGCTAATTCAGTTGCCCATGGCTGCATGTTGAATTGGATCAGAGGTATTGATTTTGAAGTAGCAAACTTCTGTGTCTCTCACTTCTCCCTTCCAAACCGATATTTCTCATATTAAGATGAGATATCTTCTCAATGACTTGGAAGAAATGCATCTTTGCATTTCTTTTATTTTAAAAAAGTGGTCTGTTTTAAACTTAAATGTGATTATTATTACTTTACATTAAGGTTTCTCTTAGAAAAATCTTAAGTTATTTTGCCACCATTATTTTCTCATGGTTCCTCTCTCCCCACAATAAAATAGAAAAAGGAATGATGGAGCAATGGAAGGCATTGTCATTGAAAATAAATAATGGAGCAGCAAAGAGAAAAATGCAAGTTTGAGGGTAAATGAGAAGAATCAGTGATGCTGAGGGGATCCATTCTTGAAGAGGGTGAAATAGATTCTTTTTAGTATCAAAGCTCCTCTTCAATAAATTATTAATTGGTGCCAAGTAAAGTCCCAGAATGACACAGACTCTTTCCTACTCTGCAGGTAGCCATGGGGCTGGTAATGATAAGGAAGCTCTCCTGCCCTGGCTGGTGTGGCTCTGTGAATTGAGCGCTGACCTGCAAACCAAAGGGTTCCCAGTTTAATTCCCACTCAGGGCACATGCCTGGGTTGCAGGCCAGGTCCCCAGTAGGGGGCACGCAAGAGGCAACCACACACTGAGGCTTTCCTCTCTCTTTCTCCCTCCCTTCCCCTCTATCTAAAAATAAATAAATAAAATATTTTATATTAAAAAAAAAGAAGCTGTCCCACATGAATGGGCTGCTATTCTCTCACCAGTCCCACCAGTTTCTGGTACTAAAACAAAAGGAAAAGAATCTGTGACTTCCTCTGGCCGCTACGGAATAGTATTA
Organism: Micronycteris hirsuta; assembly: GCA_004026765.1. NCBI lineage: Eukaryota > Metazoa > Chordata > Mammalia > Chiroptera > Phyllostomidae > Micronycteris > Micronycteris hirsuta. The sequence continues at coordinate 65,481 of PVJI01007818.1, read as the reverse complement.
CATTACCTGAGAATGAAAAATATGTATTCAGTTTTCATCAATAATGATTTTTGCTGTCTTTCAAGATCTCAGCAGAGAAAATAAACATGGCAGCTCAGGATAGAAATGAAATGATATCCCACAACCTGTAACATCAGCATTGAGGGTTTCAGTAGCTAGGGAAGAAGTACACAGAAGTTACCCACAAAGACACATCACTTGTCTATTTATTTTCAGAACTGCATTGTTTTTTCTCTATCCTGTGAGGTACAGAAGGGAAACACACTTAAGAGGAGATGAGAGAATGTTTTTGACTTTCGCTGCTTTATTCATCTTTTATTTAGGAGGATTTTCTTCCCCTATGGAAAAAGCCTTTGCTTGTCCTTACATGCCCCTCCAATGTACAGGTGAGATGAACTGAGAACCTGCTCTGCACTGTCTCAGGTGTTTTATGTGTATTGGATCACTTGGTCCTCAAAATAACCCAAGGAAGTTGATTCTGTGAGGAATTCATTTGATGCATGAGGAAACAAAGCAACGGGGAGGTAACACGTACTCAAAGTTAAACAGCTAATAAGTGGTGATTCAAACCCAGCAACTTGCAATTTCACCCTTAATCCCATCACCAGACTAGAGAAGGACCAGACAAACCCTACCCCCACCCCACCACAGTGATGCTGCTTAAAGCATGACCTAAGAAAACGGCCAGGTCTTTTGTTCTGCGTTTATGTATTTATTTTTATTTATGAGACAAGCCTAATGGAGCCAGGAGGTAAACTCAAGTTATGTTTCATGCAATCGATCTGCTCATGGCCCACTTTCCTCTGGACCTGAAAATGTAGGTGTATCACGCCCCCCTCATTCCCAGAGATATACGACGGCAAAGAATGGTAATCTTAAATATTTAAAACATTAAAAAGAAAACACCCAGCACGTTTCAAAAGGAAGTCCTGAACTTGGTACACCGTACTCATGTCAAGATTGCTTGAATCTCTGACATGAAAGACAGTATGTAGGTCATGCAGTAGAAAGGGGGTGCCCAACCTTTTGCTGTCTCTGGGCCACACCGGAAGAAGAGTTGTCTTGGGCCGCACATTAAGTACACTGAGACATGTAATCACACACACAAGAAGTCACATAATGTTTTGAGTAAATTTACAATTTTGTGTTGGGCCGCATTCATAGCCATCCTGGGTTGCATGCGGCCCGTGGGCCTCAGGTTGGACATCCCTGCTAGAGGGTCTGGAATGTGGCACCTGAGTTTTGTGGAAGAGAGCGGGTACTGAGATACCGAGATGTCTAAAGAGATTGACTTAGTTTGTGTATGTGTGTGTGTGTGTGCGCATGTTTGAGGGGTGAATTGGTTTTGTTATAAAAGGAACATAATACATCTTTCTAAAAACACACCTTCAGAGTTTCACTTTGCGAGAAAGAAAGCAAACAAAAAAAAAAAAACAAACTGAACCTCCAGCAGTACCACAGGTATGTACTCATTTAGAACCTTGAACTCCCAAACTCAGAAATGATGCAATTGACCAGGGGATGATTGAGAAAGAAAGATGCTCAATATTTCATTTATTTATTGAGCATCTCACATTTTAGGGACGTGCTATGCATTATGATAAATCACAAAGAAGACTGAGTCCTCCTGAGAGACCTGTAGGAACTTCCAAACCATGTGGGTACTAAGATAGAGTCATACAGAATAAAGAGAAAGATCTATGGAATTATTTTTTATAGTATTATTTTCAAATTACCTTATGTTACAAATGGCAGAAAACCACTTCAAATTGACATAGGCACAGAGGAGAATTTGAACTACTGACCTGGCATGGCCAAATCCAGGGGTTCGGAATGTGTCATCTGGCAATGACCTCTGTTTCTTGGTTTTCTCTTTATGAATCTAGAATGTCCTGTAGAACCCCATCTTCTTTCAGCTCAGACAGTCCAGCTAAAGGAGGACACTTTTCCCAGTAATTCTGGAAAATTTTAGTCTAGTAAACCTAGCTTGGGTCATGTGCAATTTCTGAATCCATGTTTGTGGCCAGTAGATATTTTCTGATTGACAAGGGCCAGGTTGATTTTCTAACCTAGGGTTGAAGTGAGTCAGCATCCTCCAAGTGGACAAAAATTGAGAGTTCCCAAAATGAAAAGCAGGTACTCTAACAAGATGAGTGAGTGATGGATGCTGCATGGCACAACAACAGAATCCTCCCACAGGACTACAAAATCACAGAACCATGGTGTGGAGCATCATATGGCCCTGCCAAGTGACATTCAGGCTGGTCACGGTAACATTAGCTTCCCTTTGCAGATTACGTGAAGGCTTTCTTTGCACAGCTTTTCCCAGAGCCATCTGGCCGACTTCCAGCCCAAGACATTAACTTTTTAATTTACACTGGCTCTCAGTCAGCTTCCAAGTTTAAGTCAAGGTGTTGACTCTAATCCAATGTAAAAACCTCTAAATCCCTGGCCACTGTAGTAGCAACAGCAGAGTTTGCATTTTCAGTTTTGCAGATTTAGCTGCCTCAGACTGATGGCTAAATTATAGCCTCATTTTTGGAGCTATGACTATGGTCTTAACTCATTTCTTTTTCTGTCTCCCATTCAACAAACTTCTGAAACAAACTTTTATATGGCATAGTCATTGATGAGAAGATCTAGCATTGAAGCCAATAAATGAAACCATCGTCACGAGCTCTGAAAGAGAGCTTCATTTTTGCTGCCAGATTCAACGGCCTTTATTGCATATATCCATTGCCATTTTGGTTAAAAAAATGCGTAACATAGTATTTACCACCCTAACTGCTATTAAGTGTACAGTATAGTAGTGGAACAGATCTCAATAACTTTTTTATCTCGCAAAACAAAAACACTGCACCCATTGAACAACTTTCTTTTTTCCCCTCCCCCCAGCCTCTGGCAACCACCAGTCTACATTCTGGTGTCTCTTCTTAGAAGGCAATAATCCCTAATCACATGAGAAATAATGGAGGGACCAAGAATTCTTCCTTTAAAACAGAGCATGCTCAGGGAATTTATAGCTGTTGACATGGATCAAATACCTGCCATGCATATCTTCTGAAGAGAATGCTTTAAATCTGCTTTGGAAGCAAGTAGGATGTGAATTATTATTACTTTAAAAAAAAATCTGGTTGATTTGAAGTGGTCAGCATCAGTACATAGAAAAAAGTTGATGTCAACTTAAGAAGATGCTATGTAACAGAACTATCTTATCATGAGCTGAGATTCCCCTGGGATGCAGGAGTTCATACCATCACAGAGGTTCAAGTATAAGCTGCTAATACAACACGAGGATTCTGTCAAAAGTCATCCAAACGTCATGCAAAATTTGACTAAAATGTTCCCTTTATTCTCTTCTAATGGTGAAATTTCTTTATGGCTTTGAAAAAGAAAAAGCAATGGTTTATTAGATATTTGGCATGACCTAAGTACCAAATTCAGCATTTTATTTGAGATCCAGAAAGCAGGAAATTGAAACTGTCTTGTGAATATACTCAAACACAGAATACTTTATCAAAATTTAAAATACATATGGGAGGCAAAGGGCTTCCTTCCATTCCTGGCCATAATATACTATAAAGAACCATCATAAACTGCTATAAAAATGGGGAAATGTATTAACTGACTGCATTTATACGGTCACTAGAAAGTACTGGAATATGACACCTGGGAGATGGGAACCAAATGAAGTGAGTACTAAAATTTCCCTGGATAAATGCCTCAGGGCAGCTTTTAAACTATGGGTGCCAAAAAAAAAGAAGGCAAACGCAAGGGCCTGCTGATCTTGCTGGATGGAAAAGATAGAGATCAAAATTTAAGGAGATTCGGGTATATGGAAATGTAGGGAGAAATGTTAGACAAATTTAGAAAGAAAATTCTAGAAATCTGTATAAGGGTTCTCTGAAGGGATTGCTGAGTGATAACTCTTCTGTAGGGTAAAACTATAAGGATGAACAAATAAGGGTCACAGAGCATAAAGGTGACCAGGACTCAAATCTCACAACAGTTAAAGAGGTGAAGCTTTAACAAATCAGAATCGACAGTCCTTTGTAATATCCCAGAACAATGAGTGAATTTCCCAGAAACTTCATTCTGTAGGATTAAGGTTGCACTATCCCAGAACACAGGCCACTCTTCCTCTAGCCCCGCCTAAAAACCAGGTGAAGTCACACGAGGAGTGAGCAGATGGAGCACACGGAATCTGACTGGCAGACAGAACGAACTTCAGTGTTCTTTAATGGAAGACAAAATGTAGATGCCAACAATGTAACATTCACCAAGTTTAGCTATGACCACACATGCCAAAAAGCTGGTAAATGCGTTCCATAAGCAGGAAAAATACCAGTCCTTTAAAACAGATCCCTCAGAAAAGGAAGAAAGAAATGGGGAGGTAGTTCATGTTCATGAATAAGAAGACTCAGTATTATCAAGTTGTCGGTTTTTCCCAACTTGTATCTGTAGGTTCAAAGTAATTGCAATGAAAATCTCAGCAAGTTATTTTGCAGATATTGATAAACTGATTCTAACCATTACTGTAAATAGAGTTGTTTGCAGTACTCTTGATAACATTAGGTCTTTCTCTTTTTCCCAAAGGGGAAGTTCTCTTAATAGTCTAGAACCATGTACTGATAACTGCACTGTGTTGGTATATATTGCCTTTCCAATCACACAGCATTTTCTTTGTAACTAAAGTACTCTAGTTGCCCCATATGGTAAAGTTGATTTCCAGCTGGATTTTACCTTGCAAGAAGCCCCTCACAAGACTGAACTCCTCAGCATATCCCTTAGCAATGTTCTGTTCAGTCTTAGATGTACAACAGACAAACGCATTCTCATCGAGAACTTAGGTTTTTTTGTGCTAGTACAAGGACCTTGAATGTCATAGATGGTGAGTCTTCTAGAGCAGTTTACCAGGGCGGGGTATACGGCTTACTGATGGCAAATACATAATTTCAGATGCTACACAGGTATTTAAAGCAACAAAAAAATCTGTTAAGCTTTCTATATTTATTTTAGTATGCATTATAAAATATATAAGCAGAACACACATCTTATAATTTCACAGATGATAGTTTGAAAGACAAGGCTTAAGGTGGATATTGAGCCAAAAATAGAGAAGTAAGTGAAATTTTTCATTAATACGTGGGGAAGATGAATGTGGCAAAGATCATAAAGGTGACGCGGGAAGGTTTGGATTTCGTGGATGTGGGAGTGGGTAATGGCTACTTTGAGACACACACTGGAATGACTTGGAACCTAAACATAAGCAGTGTGATTTTTAGGGCTGTATTACATAGCCACCTTCTGCACCTCCGTCCCTCCCGGCCTGACACAACCACGCACACGCACACACACTCAATGTGAACATTCCAGCTGACCAGTGTTGTAATGACTGGAATGATTTCCTCTTGAACCTGATGGCTTGAGGAGTAAAGCCCAGATCTCTGAGCTGATCACCTGACCTCTGGCTGGTGCCTCACTCTGTGGTTTATCGAGAGGCGGTTCCAGCAAATGGGTTCCAGGGTGTTTGCTGTGATTTACGAGCTTACAAAGTAGGTCATGAGTAGGAAATAAGTGCCATTTATCAGCTTTCCAGAGTCAATGGCCTGGAGTTGGAGTTAAGAGCAGACCCGTGGGCCTACCTAATAAGGAAATAACTCCCACCTACCCAGAAGAAGCAGGGACCACAGCTCACCCATACCCAAAAGCAGGGATTCCACCCTATTTCTCACCAAACACTACTTTTGCCATGTGATTTTTTCATTTTCAGTTGGAAATCTGAAAAAAAAAAAAGGGATGTCAAAATTAATGTTGAGAATTGATTTATGAATAAAAAAATTGTGCCAAATTAGCACTCCAGACTTAATTGTACGTGTAGCAAGCTGCCAAGCAACTTGGAACATTTGTAGGTTGTTGGGAAATCATTACAAATGGTAAACAACTTCCTCCACCACCTCCTGGTCTCCTCCCCTCTCTCCTGGATCTCTGCACGTTGGGGGGCGGGGGGGAGGGTGGTAGATATCAAAGGGACCTGAATGACTATAGGACATTTTTAGATTATTTCCAATCTGCATTTTATATGAAGGGCTTCCTGGTCCCAGATTTGAAACAACAGGAATGACTTAAATTCAGATTCCTGTGCTTGAATTCACATTCTTGGGTCAGAAAAGATGAAAAAATCAGCCTGTCTTCAGGACCTGCTCTGTCCAAGAACCTGTAAGAAGAACATTGTACAATGTTTCTCTCTGTGAAAAAAAAAAAAATCTGTTTTTAACTCAGTCAACTTTTACAAAAATCAGTAAGTTCTTGATTTTGTTGTTTGTTGTTTTGTTGTTTTGCTTTTTGTTTGTTTGTTGCTTATGTCGAGCCCTGCTGTGACCAGGCTGTGATTTGTGTCACCTGGAACCTGGCCTCTTTCCCTCTGCTCCCACAGTCTGTCTGACTCACTATCAAGTGACTTTTTGATAACGCCAGATCTTGACCAAATTGCATAAACTTTGATCTATCAACATGGGACTTTTATTTTCCTAAAGTGGACGTTCTAGTACCTCTCCTATTTTTAACTACCCGCTTCCTCATGCTACATTTTATGCTACATTTTACTATATGTATTACCCATTTTATGTTCATATAAGGGTCCATCATGAAAGAATCTGAGAGGACATCTGGTTGACCCTCCTTTGCACCAGGGAAACTGAAGTCCACAGAGAAGTGGCTTATCGAAGCTCACGTGGAAAGTGATCGGTAGGAACTCTGGTCCTTCCTGCTTTCACTCTCAGGCCAGAATACTTCGTGACATCCTTCTGTTTCTTATAGTGAGGTCAGGATCTGTACTCAAGAGAAGATTCTGCTTTGTCCCCATAGAAAGAATATCTTGAATGTTGAGTGAGCACATTTTTACACATTTGGCCTCAATGCCACTCTTGAAATTTTAACATGTTTTCTTTTCAATCAAATCAATGTCCAGAATCCTGTTCTGCTCCTGTGCCCTGGAGTCTAAGTGCCTTCAGCATTGCCAGTGTGAGTTTTGTCCTTCCTTCACAGGCCACAACAGAGTGAGAGCTGAACACTGGCAGAATGTGAAAAGGGAAGAAACTTTCCACAGGTTGGGAGATAATCTAAATATCAGTCTCCTGTGGGAGCAGAGGACATAACAAGTAAAATATTCAGGGGAAGCTTAGCCAGAGGCTTCACTCCAGGAGTCAAGTAAGTTTCCATTTATTCATGCGTTCACATAACACTCTTATGTGAATGCACTGTACCTGATGCTAAGGAAAATGCAGAAAAATAGCTCATATATTCTATGCTGAAAATTAAATTAGAAAGTCACACCTGAAAAAAATTCTAGAAGAGGACCTGTCAAAAATAGAAAAAGCTAGCTTTTTCAGCAACCAAAAGAAAGACAAAGGCCAAAAAAAAAAAAAAGTTGCGTAATTTCCATATAGGGTAAAAGATTTTTAGGGCTTTGGATATTACAAATTAGAACATTAATTGACATTTCTTGATCATTTTTCATGTGCCAACCACTGTGCTAAATATATTTATATACATTGGCTCATTTAAATTCTTACAGTGGATGAATTATTTTCCCTTATAAGGATGAAGGTACTCAACCTCGGTAATTTTAAAATACCTAGGCGGAACTCACACAGCTTTGAGGTATTGGAGTGAGGAGTCAGGTTCAGGGATTTTAATTAACAGCAAATGTTGACCAAGCGTGTAAGGAATGGCAGTGAACCCAAAACTGTTTGTGATCTGAGTAGATGAAGATGAAAAAGAAGGACAAATCATTGGAGGGCATAAGAAGAGGCAAAGAATTTAATGGTTTAGGAAGCTTGTCATTTATGCCCAAATCACGTCTGTTGGGGTCATATAACTGGCATGCTGGTGTATGTGGCAGCGGGTGCCCGACAGGGTGGTGGCTTAGAGTATTATGAACTGGAGGCACAGACATAGATTATATCCCTTATCAAGACAGATGACATATGAAGTTACTTTCCTTTTGCTACTTCCACTAGAACAAAAGCAAGGCAAGACTTTTGAATCACCCTGTCATTTCTCTTTTATTCCACAATGTCCTCTGCCCTAGGTGTGGGAGCTGTCACTAACTAGACCCTCTCCACCTAAGAAACATCAGCCTGAAGGAAAAGAATAAGGAAGAAATAGACCTCTCCTCTGATAAAGGTGCAATGCAAATCAGCTTTGCAGCTTTTTAACAGTAAGCCTTGCCCTGTGCTCCCAGAGACAGGGATGAAATGTTTCTAGCTGAAACTAGAGATAATAGCATTCTACATGTGAGCGGTGCTTTATTCTCTTTCTAGGTCGTTTTTGATATGTTCTGTTTTTAGAATTTGATCTGGTATCCCATTCCACCCGTCACAGGTGAGGAAACTCACCCTATGACTCACCATAGGGTCAGAGAGGCAAAGATTTTGCTAAGACGATGTCGATGTTAGTGAAGGAACTAAGCAGGAGTGCAGGCCTTCTAGATTTTGCCTGCTTGAATTAGACAGTGAATGCCTTTGCTATCAATTTCCTTCCATTCACATAATTGGGAGGCTCTCATTTTAAGGAAAAAGAAAATTTCCATTTTTCTTAAAAAGTATCACTTTCATTTCTTACAAGAAATGCGTATATACACACATATATATGCATATTTGCTAAGTATTTCTGTCCCCTTACCTTGTTTTCCTGAGCATTGGAACCATGTCTTACACTCTTACTATCATTCACAGCCTCTGCACACACCAGGGCCCTGTACACGGATGCCTTGCTTTGTGTGCTGGGTGAACGACTGAACGTGCACACGCCACTGAAGCAGAGAGGCTGCCTGTTGGTAGTTAATCGCATTAGGGTTGAGAGGTAAACAGACCTGGCTCTGTTATTTATCATTTGTAGTATTTATAGCAAGTTTCTTCAACTTTCTAATTTTTAGGGTTTTTTTCCTTTTCTTTCTTTTTTCTTTCTTTCTTTCTTTCTCTCTCTCTTTTTTTTTTTTTTTTTGGTAAAATGGAGATACTAATAGAACTTAATCTGATAAGAGTATTTGAGAATTGAATTGCGAAGAATGAATACATGTGAGGTGCTTAGCACCATTTGTGGCATTAGTAGGTTTCTGATTAATTGTAGCTACTATTCTTAACCCTTCTTATGTTTGGTAAGAACAAGAGTCAAAAGGTCTTGCCTTGCCATAGTTGTTTACTGACACATTTAAATATGTAATGTTTTCATTGTGTCCAAACACCCATTTGAACTCAGTAAGGTGTCACAAATATCCTTTAAAAACAACCATTTGAACTCAGCAAGATGTTAATTTACAAAGAAGTACGCTGTGTTCATTGAAAACACAGCCTGGAGTTCTCTGTACTGTGTGAGGGATAATTTAATGATTGATTCTCCTTTATTAACACAGGAGAGATGGTTTTTGACACTTTTTGTCCTTTTCATCTTGGTAGCTCAGCTTGTGCAGATGGGAGGCTTTGATGGTGATTTTGATGATACCGACCAACTTCTTTCCTCGTAACTCTGAGTGCCTGTTTTGTGTTCAAATCAGTGAGCTGGAGGCCTCATGGCTCTTCAGAATGACATATACATTGGCAGTAATTACCTTCCTAAAATGGAAAAGGAATTAAAATAAAAGCCTGAATGTAGATGGGGGTGGCAGGTTTTTGGAAACGTGTATTGGCAATTTGAAGTATGAATAATTAATTTTATCTTGAGATTAAGTTCAGTCTGTGTTTATGATCTATTGAAGAAAAAAAAAAACACCTCTAATGGGTTCTAAATAAATTCAGTATCAATTTAAACTATTAGAGGAAGTTAAATCAAAATAATTAGGATATTAAAATACTTTGTGCATTTCCAATCACTGCCTTATTGAAGCTCTGGATCTTTTCCAAGGAGCAGTAATAGCATGAATATATTAGAATGTTTGCTTCCCTTAGAATGTAGCTGTTTGCTCATGTAGAGATGATGGAGAACTTATAGGAGACGGAACACTAGACTGATGTGTTGACATATTGAAGGGAGTGGGTGCTATATAAATGATAAATTATTTTGTACAGATAGATTAAAAACAGCATGGTGACAGTTTACTGTTTAAAATAGTTGAATTTGATTATTCCTTATTCACAGTAGTTGCTAATTTCACACTGCATTAAGGGAGGCATTGTTTTGATGACATTTTCAATTACTATAGAATGGGTTGGTAAAATCTCAGTAAGATTAAGGTGAATTCTAATACAGCCCAGGGCTTGGTCATTTGTGTATTTTGCTTATAACTATCAAGGCTCTTGTAATTTAAATGGAAATCAAGGGCGTCTTCTTCTCTATCTTACTTATTATAGCCCCCCCCCATCTTTTATGTTTGTGTAGAGTGTAGGAAGCATTGAAAGTAGAACACACATAAAGGATCTTGAGATGTATTTTGACCTTTTTCTGAAGCAGCAGCTCATTTGTTTCTAAATAAGTTTGGTGAAGCTATTTAGTGATGGCCATGATGGCACGTCCATCAACATTCAAGAGCTCATGGACAATCTGGATTTAATTATTTTGGTGATTTGAATGAACTGATCTCTAAGTGATTTCCCTGCAATATTTCAATTTTTTTGGTTTCTTTTCTCCTAAGCATTTTCCAGTTCATCTACATTTAATATTGTCCCTTGAAAAAATATTATCAATTAATCCAGAAAAATATAATTTGATAACTAGATATTAGAGCTGCCATACAATTATTATAGCAATTTATAGCTTGCTTCCTTTTTTTCTTTCAGAGAGAAGCTAGAATTTTAGTGCATCCTAGCTAATTTATTCTGAAATGGAAACATTGCATTGAATACTTTGCTTCTTGGAGAATCAGGAAAGATAGCCAGGATTTGCAAAAATATGTTCTCTCTCTCCAACAAATATCATAAAGTATAATTCCTAGTAATATTACAAATGATCCAGCAAAACAATAGTAATTTGAACTCTAAGGAGTTTAATGAAACTATAAACAAAAATTAACAAGCAACTACAAATTATTCTTAGTAAAATTATGAAAATGTTTGTTATATATCTTAATGAGAATGAATAATGGATACTTAATTCACTGTTTATACAAATATAGTGAGTTTCCTTCGCTTGAAATATCCAGTTTGTAATGGTAATGGAAATGCATTGTTTCACTGCCTCATTAGAAAGGGGTTGTTATGCATTCAAAGGTGGTATATTTTCTAAAATAAGGCTGAGATTCAGCAACTGGAAAATTATCTTTAAAGGCTTTTGTCTCACTTCGGGGGATTCAAATGGAGGAGGCTCTAGTGGTGATGAGGGAAAGATTTTTTTATGGTTAATTTCCATAATATTTCTAACAGAGAAACTGTGTCTACCTTTGTCCCAGCACTGTGCGCATGCCTTTCTGTCACCTTCTTCCTTTGGGGTTTTGCCTATGCTTTCATTCATCTTATGTACAGTGGAGCTAAAACCATCCTCTTTCAGCCTTCCTCAGTGTGTGGATAAGTACTGTGTGAAAGAAATCAGAAAGGCTGGCAAAGGGAAGAGAGCTCAGTCTGGTGAGAGAGCATTGGGTTTGGAGCCAGGTAGTCCTATGTGTTCTTGCTGACACCACCACTGACTTTGGGTAAGTGGCTGTGTTCCACTGAGTCTCCATTTCCTGACTTTAACAATCAGTAAATTAATAATACATACTCTGCAAGTGTTTCATAAACAATAGAGATAAATTATGAAAGTGTCTATCACAGTGCCTAGAAAATAATGTGTACTGCATAACTGCTGGCTAGTAGCAATAGAGGCAGTCAAGGTCATAGTTGCAATAGTGACTTTGACATCCAGGCCACGTCCTCTTGCTCACGTGATCAACAGCGATGTATTCACAACTTACTGTTTTTTTTAAATCTCTGAGTCTTTGAAATCCAGCGCCTACATGGGCCAGCTGGATAGCTTGGATGTGTTTCAGAAAAGTGATGTGAAGAATGGCATGTGACATTCAGGCTTCTGGTCGGGGAGGCAGCAAGCAGCTCTGGGACCTCAGACACCAGAGAACATAGGCCCTGTCTGAAGGGGCAGGCACCGCTTACCCCAGCCAGTCTCCTGTGCGTAACAGCCGTGTGGGGGGAACAGAGCATGATCACAGAACAGATCCAGCCCATCAGTTCCCGTTTAGAATGTCTCGTCTATATAACAGAGAGCAATATGGTTAATACTAATTTAACATATATCATATGCTGCTGGGCACACTTCTAATTACTTAATATATATTAATATATTTAAGTCTTTCAATGACCCTGTAACGGTCAATGATCAGGATAATGATGACATCCATTTCACAGATTAAAATACAACGAAAAGAGAAGTTAAACTTGCGCAAGATCTCTGTTACCAAGCAACAGAACTGAAACTTGAACCTAGATAATCTGACTGCCAAGGTCTTGCTTTAGACCCTGGGGTTTACAGACCCAGGTAAGGAATTCCTCTTATTTATAGAAACCATTCATTCAATGTCATTTTAAAGGACAAAATTGTATAGAACTTAAACTTTGTTTTAGATATACATCGATGTTTATTGAAGATGTTAAAAAGTCAGAGCCTTGAATAAGGAAGAGCAATGAGGATAAGATACATAAGTTTAGTCAAAGCAAGAGAACAATGTACTAAATAAAAGAGGAAATACATGGCTGACGGCTTCATAGTATACAGCAGGCTTTCAAGGGAAATTTCTAAAGGTTTTTGTTGTTAAAAGAGGAAATTTGATTAGCAGTTAACGGAGAGCTTGACAGAGGTGTTGCTTTTTGCTTACATCCTGAAAAAGAGGTTACATCTCACTGGACAGAGATGAAAGAACCAGGGGTCAGTGGAATTAAATATTTAGTGGCAGAAGAGACTACATTCTAGTAAATACAAAGAATAGTCCAGTGACTCTTTAATTAAGATTTGTGGAAGGAGAGAGGACAAAGGTAGAAAATTATATGAGGCCGGAGAGATGCCTGCTCAAGTATTGTGCTTTCCCTCTGGTATAATTAACTGAGTCTATTCCCTGATCACTGCACACTCCACACACCGCGCGCACACGCGCACACACACACACACAGTCACACCACCGCACTAACATGAACCTTCCAGAAGGGCCAAAGTACCTCAAACAATTCAACCTGGTCAGTTTTTGATATTGGTGTTCACCCCTGTCCTCCCTGCCCTAACAGGATTGTGAATAATCAAAGTGAGTCATAAAGAATCTCCTTTCCTTGCTTCATTTATACAATAAAAATCACAGGAGATAGAGATTTTTCTGAATGAGGCTATTGAAGGGGAAGGGGATTACGAACAGCCATGGGTGTGAGCTGAGGATTGCTAGACCACCACGCATGCTGAGCTGTAATTCTCACACCACTCAAGCTCCCCATAATCAATTGCTAACACAATAGTATGAGGTGGTCACAGAGATCTCAAAATGGCTCATCCTTGTTCGCTTCTAGAAAAACATCTTCATGCTTTCTGACTACCACTAAGTGGGTAGAAGTCATTCTTTTCCATTTTCTTATTTGAAAGACTATTTATTAGTTTAAAAAATATAAATGCAGCCCTGGCTGGTGTAGCTCAGTGGATTGAGCGCGGACTGGGAACCGAAGGGTCCCGGTTCGATTCCCAGCCAGGGCACATGCCTGGGTTGTGGGCCAGGTCCCCAGTGAGGGCCATGTGAGATGCAACCATACATTGCTGTTTCTCTCCCTCTCTGTCTCCCTTCCTTCCCCTCTCTCTAAAAATAAATTAAAAAATAAAATCAAATCTTAAAAAAAAATATATATATATATATAAATGCAGTTTCAAGCCTGACTAATCTGAAGCTCTTACAATCCAATACATGATACTTAATAGGAATAAACTAAGGCTGTGAGGCAAGGCTACCCTTATTTTTGGGTTCCTAGATCTCCCTGTGAAAATGTGTTATACGGATATAAATTGTTCACTACAACACAGCACAGGAAACGGCTCTGTGCATTTGCTGTCATCACTACATTCCTTATTATTTAGGTCATCGTCATCAGCTCTCCCAGGCAGCGTGGAAACACACACCCTGTCTGTCTTGGTCACAACCTCTTCTGAGGCCGGGCTCCTGGATTCGTGAAGGCTGACAGGGCAGAATTTGGACAATACCCTGTGCAAGTCCATTGAATTTTACTTCAATTACTGGGAATCTTTTTTTTTTTTTTTTTTTTTGCTGCCAAAGCCTTTAATTTGCTGCATTAAATCACAACAGTAAAAATTGTCAACCCAAATTTTCTCCATCAAACATAAAGCATTAAAACACAAATTACATTTTTAAAAGCACACATTTCTTACTTTCTTATTTTTTCCTTACTATATCATTTTCCCCAGGGGGTGGGATAGTGGTTCGGAGGGGCCTGTCTTTGAAGTTATTTTAATCTTTATTCTCTCTAGTTCTTCCCTGTACTCATGTAATCTGCTTGATTCTGAAGTTATGATTATATCCTCCAGATATTAATTCATGACATACTTCCAAAGAATTGTTCATTAAACTCTAATTTTTACCTTCTAATGCTGGTTTTTTAGCTAATAAAATCTGCCATAATTATAAATATCTATCTTGCAAAACCTCAGAATTATTGGTATTTATATATAAAGTCAAAAAATGAGGGAATAGTATTAACATTGAAGTTAGCTCTTCCTTTTCATTTTGATGAAATTCATACATATATAGTTATATATATTTAAATAAAAGAATCTTGTATAACTTCTTTCAATATTTTTATACTGTCATTAGAACTCTTTTGAATGGTACCCAGGGGAGATCACATCTAATTTAAACTTCACGGCAGGAAAGACATCAGGAAACTTCAGATTCATTATTTAGCTTGATGATCTGAAAAGGTTGAGAAAAATTTTCTGTGATATTGGGCTCTGGTCTACCCAAGGTGCCCTGTAATGAGGGCTTTTCCTCATTTTTTTATGAATGATAAGATGAAATTTTATCAAAAAGACAAATCATTTATGAAGAGTTGGATCACTTTGCTAGCTCATAAGTTTAAGTTTTGAATAAACAAAACAGTGACCTCTAAACTTGGCTGACACTAGCAGAGTGAGAGCAAGAGTGTGTCCCTGTGACAGGGGTGCCTGCGTAGAGGGCTCCGTGTTGATCTGCGTCCAGTCTGTCCAGTCCAACGCCAAGACTGGGGAGGGTGGATGAGCAAGGTCCACACAGTCTGAATTCCACTGGAGTGGGCTGTCTGTTGGAAGGAACAAATGGACGTATTGTGGTGTAATGGAAAGAGAACAGACTTTGCCGAAGAGTACACGGCAAGAAAGTGGCAAAGCCTGATTCAAAGCCAGGTCTGTGGGCAGCCAAATTTATGTGACGTCCCTGAGCCTCCTTTTCATTATCAGCAAAATGAGAACAGCAAAGCCTACAGCAGCAGGGCTCATCCAAACTTCAGACAAGATGTTTATCCACCATTTATTGAATGCTGTCTATGTGCCACTTTACTGTTTTCATTCAATACCAAGTAAGCCCTGGGGACTAGAATGGAAAATGAGTCAGTGCTCTTCAGCGATTGAATAAAGTTCATTGCCACTAGAACAAAGCATGAAAGGAAGCCCATTGTTCACAAGCAGAGAGCCCTCAGTCTCTTTCCTGTAGGCTGGTGCTTCAGACCCACACTCTTGTGTCTTCCTTGAAGATAATGAAATGGGAAACAGAAGCTTCTGGGCCTCTGCACTAAACTGCTTTGGAAGGGCAATTAAACTGACATTCTACATCAAAAGATATTTTTGAAAAATACAATTTTTATTCTTCCAGTATAAAATGAGAGAAGCCTTAACCAGGTTTCTGTTCTTTCTCTTATTTCTACAACAGATTTCATTTCAGACACCTTGGCTAAATCTGATAGTTTTTATCCAATATTTCATGAGGGGTTGCACTGGCTAACCTCTTTGAATCTCATATCAAGAAATCCACAGTCTTTGAAAATTGAGTAAATCCTTCATATTATTTTGCTTATTTGTTTCCATTTTAGCTTTAATAGAAAAAATGAATTTTTTTTATGACTTTCTGTATAATTTATCAGATTCCTAGTAAGTAAAAACCTACGGTTTTGGGACCATCAACTCAAAAGATATTTTAATTTCAATGTTACCTATTTATCATCTCTTTATGTGGGATCCAGAGCAAGCACTAGATTTATTAATGATAATATATATTTTATAATTATTCATTAAATTAACATATGTTTAGTGTGAATTAGTACACATCCAGAAATCTGCAAAGTAAAAGTAATAAATAACTTGTTTTTTTTCTTGCCCTCTAAGCTCTTAGAGATGATTCAGAAAGACATGATTCACAAGTAAAACTAAGTACAATGTATTATTAAAAACAATAGTTATCACTTAATAAGTGACACTTATGTGGCACACACTGTATATTCATTGTCACATATAAAAATCACACATGATCTTCACCAAAATTCAACTAGGTATTGTAACTACAATTGTTTCTTTCTGCGGGGAAGAAAAAAACTGTAAATGATCACATGGCTTATTAAAACAACTTGACAAGTTTACAGTAGAGAATAGACTGGAACTAATGCCCAAGGTCCATCCACCATTGTAGACGATCTTTTACACATAGAGAACATTATATCAAAGCCAAGAGGAAACCAGGACTGAATGAGATTAGCTGAAAAAATATCCTTGGAGGAGATGTGTGTTCTATCAATATATGTGCCTGTTCTAGGGCACAAGCTACTGTAATGTTTCACCCCTTTCAAAAACAAGTTATTTAGTAATTTGATAAATGGATACTGAAATGATACATTTTTTCATAAATATGAAGACTCTTGGAGGTCTATGGCTTAGGAATATGAATTTCTTTACTGGGCAAAGTGAGCATACATCTGTAGATAGGAGACAAACCCGAGAGATCATTGAAATGAGGTTTAACCATTTGTTTTATAATCAAATAACTGAAACTAAGTTGTTTGTTCCATTCTGTGGACACGTTTTAGGAGGGAAGTTGAAAAACTGGAACGTGCATTTTTTTTTTTTTAGTATTTCTATTTAGTTCATTCTATTCATTCACCCATTTTTTCCATACACATTTATTCTACGATTCTGTGCTACAAGTGTGTACATATGTTCATTGTAAAACAAAAAGCATGGAGCGTAGAGTCCGCTCAGTAGGGAAAAAGCCCTGGGAGTTAAGTCGAAAGACTTGGGTTGAAGTCAGGGCCCTGTCACCGTGAACAACCCCTTAAACTTTCTAAGTAAACCTGGTGACAGACACTGTGTGTTGACTTCCCCTGAAGCCATGTTCTTCCCCTTCTCCTTGCTAAAAGAACACTGGGTCTGTTCAGGTATCAAGCTGGGCAATGTGCCTGAGGGAGTATAAACTACTTTTCTAGCATCAAAAGTTGAACCATGTTATTCATGCCGGTGGAGGTAGTGCCCTCCCCACTCTCCGTCGTTGCTTCAGGGAAGGCCGTGTGACTTCTTGCTGCCAAGAGGAAGTAGGGGGATGTTCACTGAGTGAATTCTAGGACATATTTTCACCCCAACGGAAACAGAAAATTCAGGAGGAGAAAGAGTTTTCCCCTTTATTCTTACTCTTTGTATGCTAAAGGCTGTCATAGGAGCATATGATATTGCTGTAGCTGCTCTGTGAACATGAATGGAGATGCTGCTAACCAATGTGGAAGACTAGATAAGTTAGAAACCCCGGACTATCTGTCTATATTACCTTGCTCTATTGTTCTTCATAGTTATCACTACCTGCTCTAACATGCATATGAAACATATCTATATTCATTTATTGATATCTATCTATCATCTATCTCTCTAATTTCCATTTGTCTCTGACTTCCAAACCCAAGCACAACGAGAATAAAAGAGCAAGAGTGACCATTATTTGGTTCACTGCTCAAGCCCCAGTGGGATGAATAAATGTTACCGTCCTCTTTGACAACATTCTTGAGTTGTACTACCTGCCTCTAGGTTTCTTATAGACGCTTATTATTCCAATGGCTTTACCCAGGTTTTCTGTTATTTATAAATAGATTTTTAATTTATATGATATATAACCCAGATTATTCTAAACCTATAAAATTTTGTATAAAATGGTATCCTGTTGGTTTATTTTACACAGGTTGAACAATTTGTAAGGTTAAATATATTTCTATACTTGTAGTTTCTACTTGTAGTCTCCTTTTATGAATTATCTACTTATTCCTTTTGTGTAAGTCAAAAACAATTTTAAAAGAATTTATTGAGGAATAATAAAAGTAGTTTTAATTTACATATTTTTCTATAAATCTAGGCATCCACAGAGAGAAAGGGAAAATCTAATAATAATCCCTGTGCCAGGCAGTGGGGAGAACACACGGACACAAGGTATTCAGACATTGTTCTTGTCCTCAGTATGTGTATCCTCAGTCTGAAAGACAAATTGAATACTTATATAATGTCAAGAATCAATGAGGCAATAAACATGCAATGCATTCTCAAATATGTGAAAGATAGTCTACGAGTTACAAATGTACTCGCATCGCCGTTTGTATACATTCAGGTTTGTGCTTCTCTCTTTACATTATAATTATTTGCTCATATGTTGATCTTTTCCACTAGAATATACACATTTAATAACTTGGACCTGTATTATACTACTATTTTCATATCTGGCAGCCAGCAACTTCATATCTATTTGTGTATCTGGCAGCCAATAACTTTGTATCTCAGTGCATGCTATGTTAGCAGTGAATTAATGAGATATCAATAGTTTGAAAATACTTCGCAGAGAACCTGCTTCTAGGTACTGAAGAATGAGTAAGATTTGAAAGGACAGAAGGGAGCAAAGACTATATATATTTTTTGTATGGAAAAAATTGATGACGTAAATCACAGACATAGGAATGATCGTTGAATGGTCATGGATCAGTAAGGCATAAGCATGAAAGCAAGGAGAGAATAAAATCCTGGAAAAGATGATAATGGGAAATGGGGTTCAGGAGGCCACGGATCATGGAAATCCTTAAAAGTCAGGACTAGACACTGAAATTCACAGGTATTGCAGTAGAGAACGAGAGTTTTGGGCAGAGGAGTGAGATCGTGGTGACAAGGACCAAGCAGGGGAGTCGGGCGGAGGAGTGCAGAACAAGCAGGAGAACCAACTAGCTGGACAGACACCATGTGACTGGTTTCTGCAGTGGAGCAGGGACATAATGCTGTCTAGTAATCGCACTTCACCACCCATGGTCCATCCTACAGATGCTATTAAGTCTAATAAAAACAGATATTTGCAACTCTGTTGCACTCTCAACATTTAAAGATTTCTTTCATTTCTTTATTCAGTGCACATTTTGAACATCATGCATATGTCAGGGAATATGCAGTTTGTGGGGATTCAGATGTTCAGAGAATGATTAAAGATATGAAGCTGAAGTCTTCTGCCTCAAAATGTTCACCTCAAATCCCTAAATCTTTCTGTAAAAGTTTGAACACAGGACTCTTCCTTTTATAATGTCGTTGTATTGATTATGTCTTTTATATCACAGTGTCAAACTCAGTTGCGTCATAATGTCATGGTTCAGTTTTCCGAGAAATGAACAAAACTCCAGTGGTAAGAGCATATTAAAAACCACAGAAACGGGGTTGAGTGGAGACGCTTAAAATATGCATCATTTTGCTATCACTGTTTGTTTCACAATGCTAATGACATGAAATTATATTCCCAAGGCCAGTATTAATCGCGATGTTGCTTTCTTCTGGAGGAGGTAGACTGCCATGCTACGTACTAAAGGATGTCAAGGAAAAAGAAGGTAAACCAAGGTCATTAGCACTCAGTTGAGTGAAGAACAAATACATCTGATATTTTGTCAGCCTTGCGATTCCATGTTTCTAGGAATGCTGTTGTCTAGATTTGCAAATATAGGCATGCTGGGAAAAGTTGACTTGAAAGTATCAGGGGAAAGTGGCTTACTTAAAAAATAAGTCATAAGACATAGGGTAACTGTAATGTGGTAATGAGAACATATGGAAATGAACAAGATTATCCCAGTTAAGAGTAGACATGAAATCACCGTAAGAGTAATAGAATTTTTTTGTGGTTATTGTTGTTGGTTGTGTTCAAATATGAAATTCCACTTTCCTCTAATTCTTCCTGATTTTGATAAAGTCACAAGTGAATTATCTTTGCTATAATTTGTACCTCTTGTATTTTATTTCTACATTCTTTATAAAATCAGGTGGAGGAGGGAAGTTACAAAAATGTAGGACAATCCAAGTAGTTATCAGGGTCTCCAGAAGGCATCCTATGTTTGCTCATGAATTCATGTTTATTTTTATTTGTTTTGTTTTTGTTTTTCTTCTGTTCCATGATCTTCTGCTGACGCCATCAAAGATAGGCTGATACACTGTGTCATCTTCTTTCTGTGTTCATATCTTTGCTCACACTTCCATCAGTATTTCTCATTCTCCAATGCACAAGGCCAAGAGAGATGATATTTCACCCCCTTACCTTTGATTTATTCTGTTACCCATGTTACAAAGTAGAACTACCTCATTTCCTCAATGCTTTCACAAAGTTCAACAGGACAGTTCCTTTCTTTTTTACTGATTTTAAAAATTCTAACCAATCTATTCAACTATCAGATATAAATTCATGAAAGCTGGATTATAAAGCTGTCAGTGATCAATAATCTTCTCAACTCAAGACCACTCTTTCTCTTCAGCATTATTCTATTCTTCTTGGAAGAACTTAGTGCTCTTCAACTCTCTTTTCTTGTGAGATAAGTTAGTTCTCAAACGGCTATTGGGTTCATTATATGTGGGAAGAGCCTGCCTCACCCATCTTCAGATATGATCAGACGCATCTGGAACCTTGAGAGAATATAATTCAGCTTTCAACTTGGAAGTCCCCACTTTAATATATAGGTGCACTAATATTATTTTACATTTGATATATTTTATTCTGTACAGTATCCACATATAGAATAAAATCTTATTTGCAATATTACTACAAAGGCCCTAAAAATATTTTTTCATGTATTATTCATTCAGTGGTTAATTATGGAAAGAATGAAGATCAAATTCAACTCATTCTTCCTTTCAATTTTAATATTTTAGTATTCAAACATTTAATAGTGAGTGTTTTTATGACTTGAACCTTGTTATCTTGTATATACCTACACTGAGGATATTATAGTTAATCTTTTTTTTTTTTTTGGTGTAACTTTTTTACTGTATTTTTTCTATTACCATTTATCCCCCTTACGTACTCTTCCACCTCCACCCACCCCCTCCCCACCGCAATCACCACACTGTTGTCTGTGTCCATGAGTCCTTTTCCTTTTAGGGAGAACACAGAGGTTTCTATAAGTAGAGACATCCCATACTGATACTTGAGCCTGGACTATGAAAGAAGTTTGTATGTATAACCCTCCTGCAGTGTTCAATCTCAAAAGTAGATGTATCAGCTCTTGTATAGTAGGTCCATCCCATGAACTGTATAATTGATAGAATTATTTGCCTATCATATAGCAGCAATGTTCATATTAAATTAATCCACATATTCTTGATATTTGCAATTTAATAATTGTGGAAACTTTGTATCCCTTTATAATTATTTTAATTTGAAAATCGAGGATGAGGTTGAAGGCACAACTTATTAGATGCTGTAAATAGCCCTCAATGACCACAAGTTTAGGTCTAATTTATCATGCAAATAAAGAGGCAGAATAATACATTCTGTTTAATCATGCAGAATATTTTTGATGGAGTGTCCAGGCACACAAATGAATATTCTATGAATCCCAAATCTCCTTCAGAAAGAAAGATATTTATATGGGGTTGTAAGAGCAAGGCGCCAGAACTGTGATTTACAGAAAATGGTTGGTCAATTTTAGAAAACAGTTTGTCTTTAAACAACTGAATTTTATAATGAGAAAATTACCAAAAGCTTTTAGCTACTCAGGTTATTTAAGTGAAAGATGAATTCATCCATTATGAGCTATAAAACCCTTTGATTACTTGACTTGATTACTTAAACCTTATGGCCCAAGGACCTTGTCTAACTGATATATTTGCCCTTCACCCAGAATGTATTATTGAAGAATGATTTTATGATACTGCAGCATTTCAGGTAGGCACTGTTCTCTCAAAAAACACGAGGAGATTATTCACATAGGTGAACGAGAATAATTTTAGAGACCAGCAGGTCTTCTTGGCAGCTGTTAACCATTCCTGCACCAGTGCCAAAACACGCGTCTCTGGTCTAAAACCTGAACTCAGTGGAGAACCATAAATAATTTTGTTTCTAACATTTTTTTTCAGGGTCCATATACCTTTCAGCAAAATTATCTTTTTTTTTTGATAAGGACTAATACACATGTCAGAGTAGAATAATTGGGAGAATGAAAAATACGTGAATCATTACTAGCATTAGGTTGGTGTGGGTTGTTTGGAGAAGTGAAAATAAATATTGCAAAATTCCTCCATTCTTTTATGCTAATCTTTAAGCTAGGCATAATTATTCTTATTTTATGGATGAGAAATCTTCAGAGAAGTTAAGTAATATTTTCAAAGACATTCAACTAATTAGGATTTCAAAATGGATTCCCCTTTTTGCATACTTTTAGAGAAGGAGCATCGGTGATTTCAGAACTTGATTTTTAAAAGCTATATGATTATCATTGTAAAAGTTTTATATAAAGGTTCCAGCAGAGGTAAAGCCTGCTTGATTTTGGTTGGTAGGATAGTAATATGGGTGTAATAATTTATAGTTTTAATTTGAATATTTCACCTAAATGTCTATTGGCGTGCTTGAGTGTGATATTGTTTTATGTTACAGAATTACATGCTTATTATTTTGTAATAAAATATTATGTAATAAAAAGGGGACATTTATTTGTGCCAGACCCTATATATACCTATATCTATATTGATAGATAGATAGATAAATAGATAGATATAAAATATGTACAGAAACACCCACCATGAGTATAAGAGTATAAAATCTGCACTGATATATTGTTAACATGCCAACATACTATGGGCCTATTTAGTTGACATTTGTCTTCTAATTCACTTTAAAACTCAGAGCACTAGTTATGCCTGTAAAGATTGCAATATTCATTGAAATGCTCTAAAACCCAAATTAAGCAGACTTCTTTCAGATTTCATGCTACCTCTACAAACCTTGGAAGCTTGATAAATTTTTTTCAAGAAGAATATTTTGAGGCTTACATCTTTTTTTTAACAAAACATTTGAGATGCAATTTGCACTTAAACTGGCAGATTTTAAATTTGTATGATTTGTAATGTCTGAAGGACGCCAAGATCAAAATTAACATGATGTTCTTAAAATAATGATGACCAGCAGCCTTCCAGGGTGTTTCTCTGAAAGACATTCCTCATTTGCCCAGAATGCTGGGCAAATTATGTTTATTTCATTGCTACATCCTAAAGAGCCTTTGATGCTTCAGGGCCGTCTCTAAAATAACTGTTCAATAGAATTTGAAAACAACTCCAGCTATTTACTACGTCTAGTCTTGTTTATATTCTTCACATTTGGGGGGTAATTCTTTTATAAGAGAGTTGAATGGAGACATAATTTTTGCTTTTAAAAGTTCATCTATCTCTACTACTCCATTTCTACTTGAAGGTATATGTTAATTTCTGTTTTTATCATTAGTTGCCATGAGGATGAATTAGCTGCTGTGTTCTATATGATGGTAGGTTTCTGGTTAAGTGATTTGGGAAGGAAAAGATCAGAATACACAAATATCCCATTAATGTCCTTGTTTGAAATAGGGCCAAGAAGAATAGGAATAAAAAATAGACCCCATGACGATAGTAGCCCAGATGGCTTTGCGCTTTCATTTTTTCCTCTGTAGCTGTTATTGTGAGTGGAACCTTCCTTCCACGGTACCGCTCGGGCCATCCTTGGGCAGCACCAGCTGTTGGGAAGAAAAGTACAAAATGGGGCTTGCACAGGATCCAGTGGTTGATCAAGGTAACACATCATTGAACTTTATCCATTAAACTGATCTGAGAGCGGAGACCACTGATGTTTTGCTTTTGTGTCCACAGTACGTAGCAGTGACTTTTATTTAGGAAATGAAAGTGGCAGGCCCGCTCTCTTTCACTCTCTGTATTTAGTTATACTAACTGTTTGTGGCTCCTACTGTTCGTTGCTTAGCTAAGGGACTGAATAGGAGTAATAAGACTGCTTATTGGAGCTTTTGGGGAATTACAACAATGTTTGGGGTAATTCTGCATGCTATCAAAATAGACAAATTTGGTGGAGGTATAGACAGAGGGAGAAATAAATTGCAGTAGATGTTTTAACAGACATACGAGCACAATAAGGAAGGGATAGCCAGAAACTTTCAAAAAGGATTTGAAACAAATACCTATTTCAGTGACCTCACAGGGTTATTACTAAGAACACAGGCTTTGAATCATATGAATAATAGTAAATATGCCAAATGGTATGGTTGGGTGTTTGAAGCTGCCAGTTCCTCACAGGCACTTCCCCTCCAAATTCCAAGTCAATGGGGCTGGCTTTATTTCTGACTATTTTGCTTTAAGAACGTGGCAGGAATGTGAACTTAGAATGGGTTTCCTAATAGATTATCTCTCCTCCTCAGGTCTAAAGTTCAGGTGGGGAGACTACATCTGCAGAGCACACACTTACGTAGCTGGTGACGTGGAAGATAGTGGCCAACCTGTACCTTACGAAGCACAGAAAGGCCGAGATTCTGAGATTCAGGTGGCACATTCAGCCTTTACTACATTAGGCCTGCCTAAGGGAGAAATAAGGACCAATGGCTGGAGTATGTGAGCATCTCACCTATCAGATACATTGATCCCCCTCCACAAGGAGAAGCTATTAAGAGAGGGAAGAAGGGGATAGATTCTTTGTCCCCATTATGTCTGAACAATAGAAGTTCCTCAGGTACAGGTTGGCAGGAATTAGGGAGATAGAAATGGTTTCTATTAACATTATTTTTCCAGTCACCACTATGGCCTCTCTTCTCTTTTTAGTGACATAGGACTCAAGTCTTTGGGAGGATCTTCTAGGCAAAGGCCGAGTGAGCGGGAGGACTGTGGGCGTCTTCACAGTGAGGAGAGGAACAGTAGTGGAAGCTGGTAGCGTGATTCCTCTCTGGCTCCCGTAAGCCATTCTGATCACACCAGACAATAAACTCCAGAGCCTGGTTGTTCCCTATTCAGGATGTCTTTCCAGTCTCCTACCTCCCTAGGAACCCCCAGACCTTGTGGAAAGAATTGGGTGAAAGTATCTTTTATAAGTTGTATGATGCAAAAAGCTAGAGAAATCCTTTTCACAGACTGTTGTCTCTTTGGATCTCTCTTCATAATTTACCATTATGTAAAGGACACACGGCTACAGACTTTAATCTTAGTAGTGCTCAGGCAATCTCTCTCTTACACACACAGCCCCCAAAAGCATGATTTATAAACCTTTCTACACAAATGTGGATTGGAAGTGCGTGTGAGGAGGCAGGGCACTAAAGAACCATTGTTTTTTATGGATCCACATGACATCAGCAGCAGCAATTATAAAGCCATTAAGGTGTAATTGACAACACAAGTGCACTAAAGTTGTGTTCCACTTGTTTCAATTGTGTTTAATGTACGTGGCATTCTGTATTTTTCACAGTGAGGCTTCTAATCAAGGCACAGATAATCTTCTAATTAACCACCTTCGTCTAGCCTCCAGAATAAAATGCAGTTTTGTTTTGGGAAATCAAGTAGGTGTGAGAACCATCCCAGCTTTTACCCTGAGGCCTCCCTCTCCTTCTCCCAAGGCTTTGTCCTCAGAGCCAGAAACACAGTGCTTATACACTGGGAGCCTCATGGCATCATGGAGAAAACCAGGCCAGTGTCTTTACCAACGAGGCATATTACAAAACTGGGAATTGTGACTTGGTCATAATTTCTAACTTTTTATCCAGGGGCTTTGACTGTCATTTGTAAAAGCAATTCCTCGCAATCCCTAGACAGTGATTCTTAAGCCTGACTGCACATTAGAATCACCCAAGAGGGTTTTAACACCCACAATGCCCACGTTCCCATTCCAGAGCAACGTACAATAATCAGAATCTCTAGAGGAAGGACACCCCTGGGAGGTGATTCTAATCTGCACCAGAGTTGAGAATCACTAACCCAGACTAAAGGTCGGCTGTTTCTTCCTGTAAAGAGCCAGTTGGGAAATACAGTGTCCAGCACAAATAATACCCCGTTTTTATAACAAAGTTTTTTATTACAAAATCATAAGCATGTAATTCTGTAACATAACAATATCACACTCAAGCACACCATATGACATTTTAGGTGAAATGTTCAAATTAAAACTATAAATTATCACACCCATATTATTACCCTACCAACCACACTCAAGCGGGCGTTACTTCTGTGAGCCCTGTGTATTAGGTTGTGTCACAGCTGTTCAAGTCTGTCACAGCTGTTCCACTCTGCCAGGAAAGCAGCCGTAAACAATAGGTAAGGGAATGGGTATGGCCGCCTGCCAGTAACACTTTATTTATAACTGTGACATAGTCATTTATAGTAAGAAATACATATTTCGTCTTCTTCCCCATTTCTGGCACAGAGCTCCTAAAACCCCTGAGATTTCCAAAGTGATTTGAACAGAAAGGGTCTTTTGTTACATTTTGCAACACACCTAAGGGTGGGCGTTGGTTGCTAGGAGAACCATTCCTGGGACTAGAGGGTTGGAACTTAAAAAGTTCCTACCCTTCAGACTTCTGGGTAAGGAAGAGGGGCCAATGGCCATTGGCCAATGAATTAATCAATCATACCTGTGAAAGGAAGTTCTTGTAAACAGGGTTCGGAGAACTTCCCAACTGGTGAACATGCGGAGATTTGGGGAGAATGGCATGCTCAGTAGGGGCATGGAATAATTCCTTGGCCTCTCCTCGAATACCTTGCGCTGGGCATCTCTTCCATCTAACTGTTCCCGAGTTATTTCTTTTCATAATAAACCACCGATCTGGTAAGTAACACATTTTTTGGAGTTCTGAGCTGCTCTAGTAAATTAATTGAACCTGAAGAGGGGGTTATTGGAACCTCCAATCTGGAGCGGGTTGGTCAAAAGCACAGGTAACAACTTGGTCTAGGGACTGGCATCTGAAGTGCATGTGCCTTGGGGGGAGCTCTTGTATTACTGTGCCCTAAATGTATGGACTATTTTTCTGTCTATGGGTAGATAGTGTCAGAATTGAGTTAAATTCTAGGACACACAGCTGATGTCACAGGGAATTGCTTCGTATAGGAACCTCTCTCCTCCCACACACATTGTAATTGGTTTCCAGAACACTTTCAATAACCTAAGGCAGCAGGCCATATGTGGCCTGCTATTATGGATTTGGATGAGCAACACATTAATCCTGACTTCAGCCTCAAAATGCAGTAATTAATTTAATAAATGAGTACCCACCATTATGTGTTGACAAACAGCAAAATACACTAAACAAAGCATTGGTTTTATAGTAAAAAACAGCTGGTTTCAAAACCTTGCTTACACTGCCAGTGATGCTGAGTAAAAATACAGGAATGTCACTTAGTCTCCACGAGATGCAGCTTCTTCACTTTTAAAATGGTAATAATGATTCTTAAGTCAAAAGGCTGGCGTGCCGCTAGATTTCTCATGAAAATGCAGTAGTTTCTCTAGCTAATAATACCCTACATTTATTGAGTATTTACCATACAGCAGGAGCTGTTATCATCATTTCTTATTCATCATGCTATTTCATTCTCTCGGAAAAAGATAAAAATGGCACAGACTTGCCATCAATGAATTATTACCACGATTGCTACATTTCAAGAGGAAATGTGGTTAAGTGGTGAATGCCAAAAGATTTGCAATGGTCTATTCAATATTGAGGATGGAGAGATCACACATATGTGGGTTAATTAAAATTTTCAGAAAAACAAATTGTAGTTAAGGGCTGGATCTAATTTTATTTTGCAGATCTGGGAGAAATAGAAAGAAGAGTATGGAAAAAAATAGATGTGGAAGAGGGAAACTATGGGATGTATTTAGAGATGAAGGCCTGGGGTATGGAGTGGTACTGGTGGAGTAAAAGGTGGTTATTTAGGAAAGTTAGCTTAGAGTCAAAATATGCAGCACTCTGATTTCCATGTTTGGCAGTTCAACTTATTATAAATCAATAGAAAAATAGTTAAGGTTTTTAGAGGTGAGTGCTATGCTTTGAGTGGTGATTTGAAAGATTTATCTAACAGTAGGTGGAAGGAATTGTGATATTATTTCTTTATTATACACATTACATAGAGTTGTAATGATTAAACAACTTAATACAGGTAAAGCTCTTAGAGCGTTGTCTGGCAAAGAGTAGGTACTATGTAACTCTTAGGCATTCTTATTGTTCCATAAATGATATGGAATCATTATCCAGCCTTTTTATTATTTTCCTCTTTTCATTTGTCTAGTTTAACAAGGCTTTAGAAGAAATTATAGATGAATGTACACCTAACATTCTTTACTGATTTTAAGAAAACAATTCTAAAACTCAGAAATAAGGCAAAGAAGATGGTGACAAGACTGTCGATGCCATTGAGGTGCATTAACAAGCCTGCCCACAGATTATTGAACTTAAACCCGATACATTTACAACTGGAGCCATAGGAAGCTTTAAGCAAAGGGGAACCTGTGTGACCAGAAATGCAGCCGTGGAAAGTTCAATGAATGCAAACAAGAGAGAGGAACCTGGAGCTCAGTTAAGCTTTCCAGCTAAGAAGTTACAAGAATCTTAAAGATCATGTTGGCGGCGGCAGCAGCCATGTAGAGGAGAACATGGATTTAAGAGTCTTGATATGTTGAATGCCATTAAGAAGTAGAGGGTCATTGAATGGGAAGTAATAAGGAAGAAGTCTAGATTGATGTTTTCTAAGTAACAGTCATTAACAAACCTAAGGAGGTTTCCAGAAAGAGATGAGCTGTGGTGAAGTTGTGGTTGAGGCGTGGTGGGATCCATTTGACTGTGTTCAGTTGGAGGTATTCAGAGTAGAGCTATCTCGTTCAGTTGGAAATGTGGGAAATAGTCAAATCAAATAGGAACCTTGTAATTCCACAAATAAGATAAGTGAAATCCATGAGCAATTTTCCATGCAGAGATTCCCTACTGTTTCTTCCTTTTCTGATGGTTCAAAATTTGGTTAGGGCAAAAAAAAAAAAAAAAAAGATATAGAATATACTTGAATTTGCAAGCAACCTCATTCTCACCAGCAAATCACTAATCTATGCTAACATATGCCTAGGGCACAGCGTTTTCAAACCTGTTTTCATTTAGGGAAGACTTTTTAAATTCACGACCTCTTAGATCTGATCTACATTTCATAATGAGCTCATTAATTTTCCTGTTTTCTCATTTCATGGTCAATACATTTGAAACACTTCTTTTATTTACTCGAGAAGAACAATCACCAAAAAAATCTGAAGTTAAAACAATCAATTATAAAATATTAAAATGGGAAAATGTGTGAAAAGCCAATAGAGCTCTCTGCGCTTTTTTCCGAGGGAATTACCAGCCCAACACTTAGTACTGGCGGAAGGTCTCCTAAGAAACTGTAGGCGAGAGGAGTCTGAGGCCTTGGGAGCCGTGTTGAAGGGAACTGGGAATCAGGAAAAGTTTCTGAGATGAGTATTTGCACAACTGGATTCTTTTAAGTAGGTGATGTATGCCCTATTACAGTAGACAAGACTGCAAAGGGACAGGTGAGTTAGGAAGCTCTGAAAGCGGGCTGTGAGATTGTGACTATTTAAAAAAATACATGAAAGATATGCAGAAGTAGAATTGATAACGTTTAATACAATTGTGGATAAAAGGAAGGCATAGTGAGAGACGTGAATCAAAGGCTACTGCATAATTTGAAGCCTGGGCGGCTGAAGCATGGTGGCACAGTCCCACATGTCAAAAGAGCTGGCAGGAGAAGATGACACTTTGTTCTTCGTTCCTGAGCAAGGAGGCTTTTGCACATGATCGTTACATTGTCTGCTAAGTACATTTATTGAGAGGGAGATGATTATGAGGTGAAGATTAGGATAAGGAGGCAGAATTGGGCTGCTCTTTGGGTTTGATTTGAACAGAAGAAGGATGTCTTTCTTTTGCGGACATAATAGTTATCTGAGTCACCAGTGGGCTCCAAGCTCCCATATCGTAGGAAAGTTTCCTGAGTCCAGCTTCTAGGAAGTGCCCTTGCAAGAGAAAGAGCATCTGTGATGAGCCCTTGTCCCAGTGGAAACGCCACGTGCATATCTGATGGGTCTCTCTCTCCAGCTCACGAAGGGCAGGGCTGGGGAAGATGGACATGCGAGGAATGGGAAGCTGCTAGAAAACCATAGGCTCTTTATACAATGCATACTTGTATACTATCTTCTAATATTGTTTGAGTGCTACTTTTTTAAAAATCAATTTTGTTTTGATTTTGATTTTTAGGCAATTCAAGACTCCCACCAAATGCTTGCCAATTTTTTTTTTTCAGACGAATGTCCGCTAACGTCACTAATAGTAGTTCAAGAAAAGTGCCGGCTTTGCTATTCTTTCAAAATATCAGTAAGGGCCAACCCTCTGCATTCTACCTTCCTATTTCATTGAAAAATGGAAAAGCTGCTTATTTTTTTGTTTTGTTTTGTTTTTTGCTAAGCTTTGTCCTGTACCCACAAGTAACCGAGCAAATGTAATGGCTTCTTACAATAGAATGTGGTTACATTAATTGTAGGATAGTGCTACTTATTATGACCTTTATACTTTGGATAATTGAATTAAATCCTCCATTGTTCTGTGGCTACAAACCCTATCTCCCCCGAAAAGAAAGACCCACCCTGAAACAAAGCAAAAACGCACAAAAAATCAGTTAAACCAATGAATTTCTATAAGGTCAGTTTTACAAAATGAGTTAGTCATCAGTTGTTGTAATATTTCAATTGGTATGGTCACTTAGAATTTTTGGTGTGTAATTTATTTTGTAGCCCTTATTTACAGTGAGCACATTTATGAATTGTGCTAATGAAGCTGATCCTGATAAATTTGTTTCTTTAGTTATACTCAGTTTGACTTTATTTTCTAGCTCTTTTGAAAAATCATCCTTCAAGTGAATAACGTCAGAACTGTTGTCCCTATAATCTAATGCAACAACCATCTGTACCTGTGCCCTTTTAAAAGCATCTGTTGATGTAGTTACTTTTAAAGTAACCAATTGCTTACTTGAACTAATCAGATTGTGTTGATAGCTAAAGGCACTTTTATACTTCCCAAGTAGGATTTATTATCAGGTTAAAGAAAACCATTCCATTTTATAGTAACAAATACCTTCTATTATCTTCTCCACTCATTTTTTACCTGTATTATTAGTTTCTGGAAGGTTTCCCAGCTCAGTAACAACCCCCAGCTCCACTAGCACTCAAAACATGCAAATCTTTACTCTGCTGTGTCTTTATGCTTTTCTCTTTAAAAAAAAAATAGCTTCCAGATTCTGTGATGAAACAAATACCCGCCTGAAGAAGGAGATTAAGGAAAACTCATCTCTATTTGTTGCACACAGTGACTCTACGACCAGTCACCTTGTCACCAGTAATTATTATATCGCAGCTTTCATTTCAGAGGGTACCGGCGGATGGAATCACATCAATCCATCTCTAACACCGTCAGAGGGGTGCCAATGAAAATGAGTGAAATTGCAGGGGAAAAAAATCCTGCCTCTGAAACAAAACAAACAAAGCATACAGGGTCCCTAAGAGGGTTTTCTATCAGGATGAACAGCATCAGTTTAGCTCACAGAATTAGGAACAAAGAGCTTTTTGTTCTTGGTCTGTGTGTCATAAAAGCAGAATATACGGCCACATGCCAGGTGCTGTTGGTGACAGTGCTTTAAAAATATAGGTTCTTTCTAGACAGACAAAACTCTTTCTTTTTTTCATTGGAGGCTACTGTTACCTTCTTATATTATGCCTCTTCATCGAGATGAACATGCTCATCTACTGCTCATAACACTCAGCATTTCCTACTCTTACGTGAATCCAACCCAACTCAAAGGGGCTTAAGCAAAAGAGAATTTCTTGCATACACCCTTCTCAAATATGTCACTCAAATAGTTCATCAAAAGCCCGGTACTCGAGTTTGCCTTATTTACAGCTGCATTCAGAACCTCAAGTACAGTAATGTCAGTAGAGCTTAATTTTTTTCCCTCTATCTATCAGCCCTGTCCTCCTCTTGGGCTGTATTCTAAGATAGTATATGCAGCCCCAGGTATTTTATCTTATCAGCTGAGCACAACTCGTCATTCTCCCACCTGCGTTTCACTGGCCTGGGTCCCGGGCCCATCTCAGGAACAGTTGCTCCAATTGGATTGCCTGGTGTACATCTAGTTGACAAGGCACAGGCCATTTGTCAAAACTTGAGATGAAAGTAGTCGAAAGATGCTTTCCCAGTGGAAAACCAGAGTGCAGTTATTGGTATATGGGTGAACAGATGCCAAACACACAGAAACAAATGTTAACAATCTACCAGCCTTGGAAATGTTTTAACCAGTGGGTTTTCTTGACTTCCTTTGTGAAGAAAGCCCCTTTCAGTCTGTGGGCAGAGGACATCCCTCACCACCTGGCATTTTCATAGCACTCAAATGTGCTTTGACCATAGCTTTTATTACACTGTCACATTGCTATTTCCTTAGACATCTTTCTCTCCATGAAGACAGAAAAAAATTACCTTTCTTTTCCCTCTAGGACAAACTTCAACAGTGGTCCCATAGTAGAGTCTCAATAAATGTTTATGACACAAATGATTACATGGTGGGTTTTCATATATTCAGACCATTGGACTTTGGTTGACATTTCATTTTCTTTCAGTGAGTCTAGGATTTTCTTCCCCTGAGAAGACGGCGCTGCTGGTTTTTCCTTCTACTTTCTGTTTTCAATAATTAAATTGCTCCTTAAAACTTCACAGGTGAAATTTATAGAATAGAGATATCCTGCATGAAGTATTTTTGAAGCACTGTGACTTTTATAGAGCATTGCTTGTTTATTAAATGTGTTAATTAATAATGTAATTCTTGTTATTTCAGCACTGCTGTGTGTATTTTTACATTATATTTAGTCAACTATATTGAAATGCTTTAGTTTACCTCATATACTTCTATAACTTTTAGAGCCATTACATGAATGCGTTGATAACATATAACACATTGAAGAGTATGAAATACAAGAAGTAAAAGGAAAAAAAGTATATTATGAAGTTTGGAATTGCTGAAAAGACTTCAGCTAAATATATGCTAGTGATATAAATTAAAATATCAGTAGTCAAATCTGTCTATAGGTGAATATAGGTGACATGTCTTCATTTCCTAATTTTCTTCCACACACAGGTTTTATATATGTAGATAGAAAAAAAAAAACAGTTTTAAAAAATGTCCAAAGGGGTTAACTTGGCTTTATAGTATTCATGTTTACTCTAATGTAGTTTTGACATTATCAGTTATGTTGGTGTGTGTGTAATTATATAAGATTTGTAAGGACAAACTGCAAATCAACTTCTGGTCATAGATATTTCAAATTCTGAACTAGTGATGTTTTGTATTAATAATGACTTTGTACTTTTTGATTTACTATTGTATTAATTACAACACAAAATTCAATAGGTAACAGTCTCTTTGCTTATAACTCTTCGAAGATAAAGAATAGCCTTTCAATAATACAGTGATTACTTGTAGTTGTTTAAATGTTTTAACATTTAATTATAACATGATGGAGAAATAGAAGACCTAAAAATTAAATGGAATTTCCCTAAACTCTGGGTAAAATACTAGACCAAAAAAAAAGGGGGGGGATCATAGTTTGGGAAATACGTATCTTGGGAAATACGTGTCTTAAGTGCCACATACTCTTGAATTTGGATTAAAGAGAAATGAGTATCTCTAAAGGCTTGTATAATCATTGAAAAGAATTACTGATTGTCTGTTAGTGGTCTGGTTCTGAGCAGGATACTTGGAACAGGTGATGAATAACACATGGTGACTATTATCAGAGACCAAAAATATGGTAGGAGAAATTTATAGAATAGAGTTTGTCATATGTAATAAAACAGTGAGTTCAAGAGAGTGGTGCCTGTGTAGACACCTGACTCAGTAGACACCTGACTCTTGAGTTAGGTCAAAGGAACCTCTGAGAGTTTCCCAGAGGGCAAAGGTAGAGTGGAGGACATGCAGGGGGAGCCGTATGCTTTCCAATAGAATATCTGCTATGGAAAACTCTACGCTGTGCTCTACCCATTAGCATGGTGTTGATCAGTTAGATTAACACAGCAAACAAAGGAAAATGAAAACTATTCTACATTGGTTATGTGAGTTTTGGAGAATGCCTGCTTAACAAAACAAATCTTGTTTTAATCCAATGTGTTGAAGTCTCCTGTTGCACTGAAATATATCAATGAATCCAATGTCTTAAAATATTTTGAAACTTCCTAAGTTTACGATGATAAAATCACAAATCATCATTAACTTTTACAAGCTACAGCAGACAAAAATGCTTTTAAATAATTTAACCATTACCTCAGGTTGTTTCAATATAATTTTAAATATGGGGTCAGCATTTAAGATACAGATGGGCATTTTGTGTTGTAATGTAACATGTAAATAAATATTTTATTCACTTCTGACTGATAATTTTTTTAATAGGAAGACCCTTAAGACACATTTCTAGGATAAGATTTGTACTGAGGTTATAAAATGTTTTTTAGCTGGCATCAGTAGAGTCTAAGGCCAAAAAGAGATTATGTAACAGTTTGAACAATCTTTCCTTGTTCTTAATCATTTTCTCCATGAGGCTAAAGAAATATTGGAGTGTTTAGTAATGAAAAAGTACTTTCAATCAATTGTTCTTTATGAATGACATTGCATTAGAAGTTCTAATTTTTCTAAAAGGAATGCTGGGATCAAGGAATAAAGTGTTGTTTCGCATATGAATGGGCTATCGCCTTTTAGAACATGTGTATTAAAAGCATGCTTTGCCTCCTCTTAACGTTCCCTTCGTTCCCTTCGGTGCTGACAGGTGTCAGTTAGTACAGTACGTCCCACTTCACTTTGCTTTTTACTCA
The DNA here is from genome assembly GCA_004026765.1 of Micronycteris hirsuta. Classification (NCBI taxonomy): domain Eukaryota; kingdom Metazoa; phylum Chordata; class Mammalia; order Chiroptera; family Phyllostomidae; genus Micronycteris; species Micronycteris hirsuta. The sequence continues at coordinate 30,328 of PVJI01007818.1, read as the reverse complement.
CTCTGCCCCCAGGAGGAGGAATGATATTTGAATGTATGACTGGTAACCTCTGCCCCCCACCCCTAAAAAACAACAACAACAAACCTTGGTATGTTTTTCCTAGCTCTTCTCTCATCTATCAGGGCAATGTAACCAGAGGATCACACTTTCTCTTCTCTTCTGTTCTCCTTGACATATTGCCTCTAGGGTCAGGCTCTGACCTGGGAGGAGCTGGAGATGCCTCATCCGGGGCTGCCTGTCTGAGTGAGTAGCTGAGAGCCCTTTGCCCACAGACAGATAGGGCTACTTGCCCACTGAGTGTGATCAGATTTATCAGTAATACACTTATTTATGGGCCCGCATGATTTACTCTCTTAAAACAACTTTTAATTGGTTCAGAACTCTGGCAAAACAGGGGGGGGGGGGGCGCGGTTTTATTTGATCTCCTCAAACTTCACCAATGGGATTGACTAAAAGGATCTGTCTTATTTTATAATTTCCAAGAGGCAGATCATAAGGTCAAGGTTATGGAGGAAGTAGGTTAGTAGGTAACTGAAGGACGTGAGAAAGGAAAGGGAAGGAGGTGAATTAGAACTCCTCCACTCCCAGTAACACCCAGAGCAGTCTGAAGACGCATCCTCTAAACCAAAGGGCCAGCAGAGTGGCTGAGGAAAGTGAATTTTGTAACAAGTTGAAGCCAAAGAATTGAGATAAATCAGAACATTGTTCCTGAGATAGGAAGGAACCAGCTATTTCCAAAGAGGACTATCCCAGAGGACTCTTGAAGGAGGACAGTTTTGCAACTTTGTTCCCCAAATGTAGAGAGGCTTACATGAAGGAGTGCTGGCCATGGGTGCAGAAAGTCTTTAATGAACAATCCCAACTCGTAACTGTTACATTTATGGTCTAGGAAAACACAGTTTCAGCCATTGGAACGTTTAGTGGCTTAAAAGACTTCAAGCACAAAAATGTGAAAAAAATGCAAGGAATCAAAGGAAAAAGAGTTCAAGAAGAATATATGCCATTCCCACCACCACAGTCAGAAAGTTACATATATATATAATTGTTGTTCAAGTACAGTTGTCTCCAATTTCCTGCCACCTCCCACCCTCAATCCTACCCCCTTTGGCTTTGTCCATGAGTCCTTTATACATGTTCCTTGATGACCTTTCCCTTTCTTTGCCCCATTCTCCCTCCTCCTTTCCCTCCGGTTACTGTCAGTTTGTTCTTTATTTCAGTGTCTCTGGTTATATTTTGCTTGCTTGTTTGTTTTGTTGATTAGGTTCCACTTTTAGGTGAGATCATCTGGTATTTGTCTTTTCACACCTCGCTTATTTCACTTAGCATATGCTCTTTAGTTCCATCCATGCAGTCATGAGGGTAGGAGCTCCTTCTTTCTTTCTGCTGTGTAGTATTCCATTGTATAAATGTACCACTTTTTTGATCCACTCATTTACTGGTGGACACTTAGGTTGCTTCCAACACTTGGCTATTGTAAATTGTGCTGCTATGAACATTGGGGTGCATAGGCTCCTTTGAATTGGTGTTTCAGGATTCTTAGGGTATAATCCCAGGAGTGGAATTGCCAAATCAAGAAGCAGTTCCACTTTTAATTTTCTGAGGAAATGCCATACTATTATCCACAGTGGCTGCACCGGTCTGCATTTCCACCAACAATGTACCAGGGTTCCCTTTTCTCCACATCCTCACCAGCACTTGTTGTTTGTTGATTTATTTATGATGGTCATTCTGATCAGTATGAAGTGGTATCTCATTGTGGTTTTAATTTGCATCTCTCTAACCAGAAAGTCATATTAATAAAGAATTGGCTAATGGTGAATGATTTCTGAAAGAAATTTAAAAAAAATGACAGAAAATAAAAGTAATAAAGGCTAAACAAGCAGAAGCTCTTACTGCAAGACAAGAAGAAAGAAACAAAGATTTTATTCCACCTGAAGTATAAGTTTTGAAACCTGGGGAAGCTTCCACTGAAACGAAAATTGATGTGGCTGCCATCAAGGAAAAGATTAAGAAAGCAAAGAATAAGAAATCGGGAGCTCTTACAGCTGAAGAAGTTAAGCTTAAAATAGAAGCAGATCAAAAGAAAAAAAGTAGTATGCATAAAAATCCCTGAACTAGAATGTAATAAGGGATTTTTTTGTAAAAGATTTGAGATATTAGGGCATAAGTTTCCTTATGTGTAAGAAGTAATGATCTGATTAATGTCTTTCTGAGTTTTTTTGTTCTTTATAACTGTTCCTATATATAGGTATTCTTTATAAATATAAATTATTATATTAAAACAATATACTTTATATTGAAATTATTGCTGTATTAAAATAATATGAAATAAGCCAATTAGAGAAAGACAAATACCATATGATTTCACTCACATGTGGATTTTAATGAAGAAACAGACCTAACAAGGAAAATGTGGACAGACTTATAGATAGAGAGCAAGATGACAGCTAGTGGGTGGGGGGAGGGGGCAGGAGGTTAGGGAATGGAGGTATTAAGCAAAAGGGAAAAAAGACTCATGGGCATGGGCAACAGTGTGGTGATTGCTGGGGGGAGAGGGACATAAGGGGACTAAAGGGTAACAGGAAAAAAAGTACAATAGATTTTTTTAAGCATCTTATTGAGTCAGTTTACATGATGACCATCTGGAGATTTGTCTAGCTGAGGATCCCTGGAAGCAGTATGGAACATAGCTGCAGAGTCACCCCACCCAGAGTGGAGGAACTTGGACTACTCGTCCACCAGCATCTATGCATCATGGTTTCATAGCTTCTCCTAATGGACAGTATTTCCCTGACCCTTGGGCCTGTAGCACCCATGGCAGAGAGGCTCTGGTGCCACAGAGAGATGAATAGCAAAGACGTGTGTGCTGATAGTTCAGCTCACATGCACTGAAATAGAAAAGGGTACAGTGATATATGTGGGGCTCAACAGGGTCTGTTCTAGAGCTGGACACGAAGGCTTTATGAGGGTACCTTGTGTGGTGGGCATTCAATCTCTTAAGTATAACAGGATATCAATAGTTCTGACATTGAGATCCCCTGAAAGTCATCTGCTGATGTGATTGATACATTTTAATGGATTATACCAAGTCTATACTTTAAAGGACCCATGTACAAAAAATGGAGAACTATTTGTAAAGTCAAGTTGCCATCCTTATTTAGCTCACATCGACTGCGTGTCTGGTATCAGTTTTAATATCGGTGACTTTTCCTTTGTAAGTTTGTATTCACAACTCAAAATTCTGTGAGACTGCCCCCGTGCATTACATCTAACCAGCCAGTGTGGTGCACTGACATCAGAGAGATTTTGGAGTCAAGCAAAACGAGATTTAAATTCTCCCTACGCCATCGAATAGCTGTGGTTTCTGGTAAAATTGTTTTAATGTCTTTGACCTTTAGGTTCCCAAATTATAGAATGCAGATAATATTAAACACTCAACTGAGCTGACAATTAAAGGAAGTAATGTACCTACAGCCTGAACAAGGAGCCTGACATTCAGCCAAATGGTAGTTTCCAGCACCAGGAGGACATGGAATATTAGAAAAGTAGACATTTTGATATCATTTGGGTAGTGAGTGTTGGAGCTACAGTGAAATTCAGATGCCTGATACTAAATAAAGTTGTCATTCCATTATAACATTCATCAATAGAAATCTGTGCCTCTGCATTTCTCGTTAGGTGCCATTTTATTGGTGACTATAATTACTGTCTTTGAAGAATGAAACCAAGACTTCCCATTGAGATCTATTATAATCCAATTCATGTCTCATAAGTTTAAATTGCTAATTAAGTGATTTCAAGCAAATATCATATTTGAACGTTAGCTTTGTTTAAAGTGCTTTTCTGCTATGAGTATTTTTCAATGGAGCTGGCATATATTTAACCCTTTCAATAATAGTTCAATTTTATTAAAATAGCGAGGCTAGAAATCTGGAGTCTGAAATTGTACTGTTTGGGCTTGAATCTTATTCTCCCATTTTCTGAGCTGCATTTGTGCCTCAATATCCTCATTTACAAGAAATTTTCTAAGTGAGTGAGGAAGAGTGATCCAGGTGGGCAGAACAGCATATGAAAAGGCCCAGAGGCTGGGAGAATGGAGGACCTGAATGGTGTGGCTATTGCTTATCGAGGGTCAAAAACGGAGATAAAGGTCAGCAAAAGCCTAGGAACACAGGACTTTGTAGATTACAGTCGGGACTTGGGTCTTTATCCAGAGAGAAATGGGAAGCCATTGAGAGCTTTAGAGGAGGGCATATAGGATTAGACTTGCATTTTAGGAAGCACACCCTGGTTGTTGGAGGAAAATGTTGTAGGGGGCAAGGGTGGAGGTGGTGGGACTAGTGAGGAAGCTGCTGATGTCATGGAGCAGGAGCCCGTGACTTGGACAAGGGCAGCCCCCTTTGCCGTTGGCTCTGTGAAGCCTGGTGTGTCTGCAGATTTGTTTCTCCTACATGGAGACAATCACTCAGCTAGTGCTCCATTCAAGACACTCACTGGTTCCCAACCCATTTTCTCTGTTCCCCAAACCTCCCACTGCAATGCCCTACCCTTGCCTACCACTCACCCCAAGTTATTTTACGTTCCAGGAGTATATACGCCCCCATGCTCCATCTTCTTGGTACCTTCTGGTCTAATCTAGTTGGGAAAAAAAAGAGTAAACTGAACTATTTTACACAAAGTTCACAGCTACGATGAATGGAATTTCAGGTGGTTTAAGGATAACTGACCAAATTCAGGTAGTATGGAGGAAGGTATTTTAATGCTTGGAGGCCTAACCAGACCTCCTTTCTCAGGAGACTGTTCATAAGCTAGCTGCCTTTGCCTTTCATTACTTCACCCAAAGAATCTCTAAAAATTCTAAGGTTTTTCAAGAGGATCTCTATGACATTTCTAAAATTTTCTTTTCCTTTCTCTTACTGAACTACTAGTACCTTTGAACTTGGGACAATGTTCAGCCATCTGTGTGTTTCTTCACCCTTCTCCCCTCTATCTTCCAGTCTTATCCTGTCAACAGTGTTCAATATCCAAAAATCTTTAAATGTGTCGTGCATTTTTCTCTACTTCTCTTATAAGGGTCAACGCATTAAAAATATTTTTCTATTGTGTTTCAAAGAGAAGAAAGCGTGGTTTTAGTTTTCCGTCTCTTAAACATAGAAAGTCATGATTGTTGCATTTAACTATGTTAAATAAGGGAAGCTTCCAAGGAAAATATGTTAAAACACAGGGCTCTGCTTTTATAACCTGGTCCCATTTTCCCCGATGTAGCCTTGAGACGACTTGAATTCCATTCACAAATTGAAACCAGCTTTGTCTCCTTTTCAAAACAAAGGGAACTTTGTGAAAGGTCTCTTCTAAATGATCAAAGGCATCGCATTTTCAAAGAACTCACTGTTCTTCTCACAACATTTGCTGCAGGAGAGGCGGCAATGGGAAGGGAGAACTCCAGTCATTGGAGAGCTCTGTGGCCTGAAATGGGAATGAAGGGATTCAGTCAAGACGGAGGCAAAAAGAGCTGTGACACCGAAACCCAGAGGGGTTTGGATTGTGTCAGCATGTGGTCTCAGAGGCACCAAATTCGGCAAGATGAGGATTAGCATAACGTAATGAGACCAGCATTAAGGAACCAGGAACCTGAAAAGAGGGCATTGAAATGACTCTTCACTGAGGGAGGAGAGATCAGGGTAGAATATGAAGAAAGCAGAGAATATTCCTGTCAGTCAGACACCGTATCTCTTACAGTTGGCCCCCATCCTTAACAGAGGATGCTTCCAAAGCAGGAGTGTTATCTATGCCAAGATATTTCATAGATATTTCTCTGGGTGTCAGGATATTTTCTTTCCCTATACAACTCAGACAACTTAGGGAAAATGCAACTTAAAAAGAAAAAGACAAATTAAATTCCATTTGTGAACTGATCGTTCACAATGCCAGGGTGTCGGAAATTTAAAACCTGTGTGGAGAGATGGCAGACAATTGCTTTCCAATCACTGGAATCTGGGTGACGGCACTGGGTGCTAATTGCCCCTCATAATTGAAGAAGGGGCTAATTAACACTGAGTGAGCTGGACGTAACACACGTCCGAGAGCAGATAAAGGAAACTGACAGGCTCTATAAAGGAGGTGCTTTTGAGAGAGGCAGCAGGTCGTTGTTCAGTGGGACTCCATGAAGTGGGCGTAAAGAGGCTTAAAAAAAAAAGGCAGGAAGAGGTGATGACCAATTACAAGCCCAAAACAGTTGAGTCACGTCCTGGGAGGAAAATGAGAATTCATGATATATTTTTGAGATCTTATTAAGGAATTTATAGTTATTTCAAGGCAACGATGACTATCTTCCTTTAAAAACATATTGATATTATGTGATTCTTTAAATATTTTTACCAAGCTTTCTCTCTACTAATCAGTTTCCACAATAAGCTAAATATGCTTATCTTTCTTTAAAAACATATTGAATTCACGTAGTTCTTTGACCATTCTTATCAAGTTTTCTCTTTACTGATCAATTTCCAGTGATGACCAAAGGGGAGGGGATCAGATTTTCATATTCTTGTCATTTTCAAGGAAGATAAACTGTAGTACACTTTATTCCAAGAAAGAGCATGTGTTAAATGGTGTTTATGCGGTTCCTGGAGCGATTCTGGTTCATTGTGCGGTGGGCCCACTAGGTCTTCATAGGGGTTATCTTAGCACGGGATCGTATTTGGGACAACTCTGCAAATTGTACAGTAGCCTCTGTGCAAGGCTTGACAGCAGAGACTGGGAAATAAAATCAAGAGAAAGTTTTTCTTTTTTTGATCATCAAGTTATCTCACACTCCATGCCCTTTCTTTTCTTATTCTGGAGGATGGGGCGCTTGGGAAAATTCCCTGCATCAAGTGTATGCTGTTCTTGCACAGAACGAATGTGGAAGGCCAGCTTCTGGCCGCTTTCTCTATGATGCACTAAAAAGATGGTCAGAGTGTCGCCAGTGATAAAATGAAACAAAATGCTCCCTAACTAAACTCTGTTAAGTTTCCTTTCTTCCCCCAGGTTCCTGAACTTCGATCCACCCCTCAGCCTGAGCCTGCAAACATTTGCCTAATAGCCCTCTGCGAATAGGCTTGTCTGGGGGTAAAACATTGTCTGAACTACTCTCCATCAAGTTACCCTTGCACCCCAACTTTTCAACACCCTGTTTTTCTAAACTTGTTTACTTCTTATCAAAGAAGGTCATTTTGTCTAACCTTTGAGAACACTTGCCTCTCTCACAGTCTGAGTTCACCTCTCCCTAATGCATTATTCCTTTCTCTACCTCCCTCTCCTTTGTAGTCATCCTTCTGAAAAATCTCTTCTTAGTAAGTACAGATTGTTTTAATTTGACAAAAACAATGTAGATAAAGTCAAAAGAATATATGGATTAGCTCAAGGCCACAGAGTGGTTGACTGAATAAATGGGTCATGGGAAGGACAAAGCCTCGGCAGAGAAAGCAAGACTCAGTGGAGAGGTGGCTTTGATATTCACTGTTGGGATTGATCAGCTCTACCCATGTCCTGCCCTAGGATTATTCCTCTTCAGGGACAAATTTCAGGGCTGGAGAATCAGCCCTGCCTGACTGGAGTCACCACAGAGCGTGGGGGGCACCTTGAATGGAAGCCCCGTCCATACAGTATGCAGTGGAGGAAAGGTGCTTTCTCAAGGAAAAGCTCTGATCCTGTTCCAAAGAGGAAGAGGGAAACTGCCGGGCAGGTGAGGGCGACAGTGGTCCGCTAGAGCGGGATCCTTTACCCGGGCAGCTCGGCACGTTTAGGTGCTCTGTGAGGGGTTACAGATGTGGCTGTCCTACACAGGTGGCTCTGTGCCGGGAATTCTCATGGCTAATTGCAAAGCGACCACTTGGTGTCACTTTGATATATACATTTTTATTTTCAGTCAAACAGAAATCAAATATTCATCATTACAGTTATGAAACAATTCTGTCTATATACGTTACGTATTTTAGGAGCTCAGCCCGTGATGCAGTATTAGAGGGAGTCCTCACTACACAACCGACTCTTCGTGTCCCGTGCATACTCCATGTTTAATCCACATAAAATCGATACTAAGTTCTCTAAGATTTCCTGACCGCCTTCAGCTTTATAAGCAACTGTGAGAAACTACGGTATTTAACTCTGGCTTACCATTCTCTCATTTATTTTGGCAATGTACAGGCATGGACTAAATTACGGCAGCTTTCCCCCACCCAAAGGAGTGTTATATTTCAAATGTGTAATAACTAAGCTAGAGTTTGGTCTGCAGGATTAAGCCTAATTGTTTTAGTCAAAAACCGAGACACTTCCAAGAAATTTTCATGTGTGTGTATGTGTGTGTGTGTGTGTAAAGAGAGAGAGGGAAGTATCACTTACTCATTTTTCATTTAAAAAAAGAATAACAATAATTTTTACCAGGGATATATTGTCACTGAGTTGCTTAGACATCACATGGCTTTTTTTTTTTTTGTAGAGCAGTTTCTGGAGCTGTTGCAGAGCTGAGCATGCTAGTTAATTTCAAATTAGGACTGAAATGAAAATGGCAAGGTGAGTGTTCATTTCTAAGGTGTGTTAGGGCATGAGAAGTCCGGGTTCCGTTAGGCCAATTCACAGACCATATGAATCAGCTCAGATTCAGCTGATTTGAATTCAGCTGGGTCGTGAATCAGAATCAGCTCATTCATTGCTCAGATGTAATACTCATCAGATTTCTTGACAAAGCCCTGAGGAAAATGAAACTAAACAAAATAAGACAACAGGACACACTATCACCACTACCAAATCTCCATGGGAAAATGTAGAGGTAAAACATTAATTAGGCCAGGGTTAGAAAATGGTCACACTTTCTTATGGGGCTTCTAGAAAGCAGAAAGTACTATCCTAGCATTCATAATAGAGACTCAATGAAGTCTTACAAATTGATTAAAACAGATCTTACATATATCTGCAAAAACAATACAACTATAATTGGTTCTTGGTTCAAATATTGGCTCTACCATTTGCTAATTGCATAACTTTTGAAAAGTTACTTAAAATCTCAGATTCTGCCCCTGGAAAATGGGATAATAACAGTAGCTGCCTCATAGGTTGCTTCTGAGAAGATGAAATGTAAGCAGTACCTGGGTATCCATTGTTAATTCATTCTGGAACTCCTGGCTAGTGCTGAAGCCAGCGAGTACAGAACAACAAAACATTTTCTCTTGCGGGGTGGTGATGTGACTCATACAAGTTCTAGCAAGTACGAGTCCCAAACCAGCACTAAGTGCTGAAACTTTTTTTCTCATCAAAATATGACAAATACAGGGTTTGACGAGTTCTGAAGCTGATGTGTATCAAGGTGTTGACTGTGTTAATATATCATAGAATGCTTAAGAATGTCTGTCACATAGTAAATTCCCCTTAAATGGTAGCTATTATTATTATTATTATTATTATTACCCCACATTTGCTTTGGGAAGGTCAGTTTCTCAGTTGCCTCTTCTCTACAAGTCAAAAATTTAACCATCGATCACTGTGATCATTTCTAGTTTACAGGACCATTTCAACACATGGCATCGTGCCACCCTAACAACAGCCCGAGGGTATAGAGAAGCAGCTAGAATTGCTTTCTACTTTACGGACGAGACAACAGCCGCCCAGAGTGATGAGTTGACTTGCATAAAGTCATTGTATTGCCATGACTTCAATGTAATATTTGTGGCATAAAGCCCTCTACATGTTCAACCATGATTTTTAGAATCTCCCCAAACATAAAGATCCTCATAGAGTTTCAGTCTTGTTGAACCGTGAATTTTCCAGGCAGACTGTCACTCATTAAATGTCTCTGTCTGTCGCTGCCTGTCTCTCTCCCTGTTTCCATAGGAGCTGCAGGACTATGCAGTGTGACATTAGTCTCCTCAAATCAGTTTGAGCACAAGACCCTGATGTATTGCTGAGAGCATTACACCCATGTGATTCTGCTCTTTTGATATGGAGAGCCACTCATTTTCATGTACATACTGAAGTGATTATTTTGCCAATACCTCTGGTGTCAACAGATCTCGTGATGAAGCCAGAGCACCTGTAATTGCTGTGGAAGAAAACCAACTGGAAATCTTGAAGAAACTCGTTCAGCCTACTCTCTAATGTCATGATTCTTCTCAATAGCATGGACTACAACGCTAAAGCCTTTTGCAATGGTTTAGTAACCTGTCAAAGGCATATCAGCAAATAACAATGAAGTCAAGAAGGCAATGTTACCTTGCAGCTAGAAGAGTGTTGGAGAGTTTTCCCCGCCCTCAGTTACATCCTACAGGATGTAATCAAATACAGCAATAGCACTCTTTTTTCATGCAAGTTTCCTGCCTTGCATTCTCTCAGCAACCCAGCCCCAGTGCCCAACAACCAAACAAACTGTAGCATTAGACGATCACCAGGAACTTGTTCCAAGAAATGAAGGGTTGCTTTAATTCCCTCAACAGCACAGGCGTGCTCTCTATCAGCAGGAATTTCAAGAACAGTGTCAGTTACCCTGACAGAACAAACTCAGATTGACAGGACATGTCCCATACCAGCTTCTCAAGGCTCTAGGAAGGCTTTTATGGATCATTATTCACCTTTAAATGAAATACAGCTAAAGCTGACACTCAGGTTTGTAATGAGATGAACACCATTGATGTTTCCTGTACAGTAAGACAGGAACACATTCTAAAAACTCCCAGAGAAGAAGACCCATCATTTTTAATGGGAAATGGCAGTCCCTGGATACTGATTGGGAACCTGCTTTATTCAGTCCTCAGCTTGACACTGGGTGGGAGTCTCAGGGTAATTAAAGGAAGCAGTCTTGTTCTGTAGGAATCCACGACTTCTCTGGGGAGGTAAAATGTAGATGCTGAAAATAATGTTCAAAACTCTTAAGTGAACTGCATGCTAAGTTGAACATAGGCAAGTGAGTCTGTGTATATGTGTGTATGATAAAGGGAATAAGTGTCTTGACTGACTAGGAAGGCACCCTTCCTGGAGGACTGAACTATGAGCAAGAAGAAAAATGAGTCCATTTCTTCCTAAGCACCTGGCATATGGAAGGCTATGTTTTAAACAATTTGTTTATTTTGGATAGGGGAAGGAGACCACAAGGAATACTGAGGTCAGTGGATAAAAGGTCCCAAATGTTCACTTTTCTATCAGAATTATGCATCTACATGCATACCAGGGTATATGGTTATGGCCAGACCTTCCCTTCACTTTGGTCTTGGCCATGTAACTTCCTTTGGCAAATGAGCTGTCAGTGGACATGATGGGGACAGAAGCTTGACATGTACTATGTGGGTGGAATTGCCCTAGTGTCTTTGTTAATAGTATATTTATTAGGATGATATTGATTAATAACATACAATTTCTTTGATCTGCCATGTAAAGTGGTTTGTTTAAGCGCAATTCCTCCTGCCCAAACCTAATAAGGAACATGCATTGGTCAGAACCAAGACCAACAGTAGGTTTTACCCAAGCACAGCTGGATCCTGTTGTCCTGAAACACACCACCCAGCAGAGTTCAGACTAGACCACTCAATTAGTTCTAACCCTGAAGATCAAGAGCAGGAGAAAAACATGATTCTTATTACAAGCCACTAAGATATTGGAGGTTTTTTTGCTACACAGCAAATCTGACTGATACAGAAATTAAGGTTGTCCTCATATAGGTTTAAATGTAGAGGGGAAGTGATGGTTTATATTTAAAAAATACACTATTCAGTAAGCAGGATATGTATTTTGAGAGAAGTATTCTGAGGACCAGGGATCACCAAGGAGGCGAGAGTCCTCAGGTTTACAAAGCGACAGCAATAAATGTGCCCTGAAGGAAGGGTAGGATTTGAGCAGATTGTCGAGAGGCAAGGGAAGGTTGGAGAGAAGGAACCTGGGGTGTAAGCACATGACAGGTTTCTAAGATTTATAATGCAGGTGTCTGACACTGAGCTTGTGTTGCCCAGGCATCCATTTCAAAGACATCTGTCTGGGAGAAACACGCTGCCAGCCACATGCGTCCATAAGGAGCCAGGCCACCCACACCTGGAGTTTCTTCGGTTTCAGAGACCTCTGGCTGGCTTAGATACCTGACTGTTTGACAGCTTGTTTTTCCTTTCCCACAATAATTCCTGCTCATCTGTTTCAAATTCACTAATCAAGTGTGAACATGTGAAACCTGAGGCCCCCCACCTCGACCCTGATAAGAGCAGAACCTCAGCCCTGAGCTTTCTCTTCCTCTCTCCACTGGCAGCCTCGCTGTGTGGACTCACGGAAGCCTCGCTGTGTGGACTCGGGCATGCCGGGTACCCTCCAGGACTTGTGAGTGATACACCTTGTTTGTTTTTTCATAGTTTACTGATGGCTACTGCTGAGGTTTATTGTTCAGGCAGAATAAGAACCACTAGGGCTGGTCCAGCCGTAAGATTGGCTCTGTAAGGGGAAATGTCTGTGGGGTCTCTCTGGGAGCCCAGGTGAGTGAGTGTCCCCAAGCCTTCTGGCCCGTAGTGTCGATAGTGCAAAACAGGGCCCCAGTTTACAAAGTGGAATACACTGGGGATGGAAACTGTGTAAATGGGGTGGGGTATTTGATTTCTATTGCTGCCATAACAAGTTACCACAAATTTAGTGGCTTAAAATGATCCCTTACTGTCATCTCATGTTTATGTAGGTAAGAAGTCTGGGTACAGCATCACTTAGGAACTCTGCTTGGAGTCTCACAGGCCAATAGCAAGGTATTGGCAGGTCTGTGTTCCCTTCTGGAGGCTCTGGGCATGCATCCACTGCCAGACTCACTCGGCTTGTTGGCCACCGCAAGGTCCTTGCAGCTGTTGGAATGAGGTCTCCATTTCTGCACCGTATGTTGCCAGGGCTGATCTTGGCTCTTAGTGGCTGCCTGTCTCCCTCTCCTTCTTTCAAGGTGTCCTCCCTCCAGCAGCAGATGGGGCTGTGGGCAAAGTCTGTCTCATGCCTTTGAAGCTCTTCTTTTTCCTCTTCTGCGGTATCTCTAACTCTTTTCCTTCCCATTCTGTGATTATAAGGCCTCATGTGGTTACACTGTCCCCATCTGGATAATCAAGGATAATCTCCCTATTTTAAAATCAGCTGATTAGTCATTTTAATTCTGTCTGCAAAATCTTTTCACAGCAGTTCGTAGATTAGTATTTGATTGAATAACCAGGGAACAGAAATCTGGGGTGGGATGTGGGAGACTTCTTTAGAATTTTACCTACCACAGGCGATACTTAAGAAAATTTGTCCTATTTGAATGAAATGGAGTTAACAGGTAAGGGATTATAGAGAGAGAAGCCTGGACGGATAGATTAGGGTTTGAAATTGGAACGCTTTATACGCCAGGACAAAGGTGACAGAGAGCAAGGTAAGATTCTTTTGCACAGCAATCATGAAATCTGAATTATCAGAATTCACTCCATAACGTTAGCAGTGAATTTTGTTTAGGGAGAAGTTTCAGGAAACAGAAATTCCAATTTATAGGTTCTTGCTATTGTCTGTGGTCATTCTAATAAGATTTAACTTTGGTTTTGTAGTAAATATAGCAAGAGGGACAGAAATGGAAGCCTCCCAGTGTCAGATCTAAAAGATCTGTGAGTAATTAGAATGGAAATTAAGGGAGGAGGGGTCAGCAATAACACATGGTTTCAAGCATTGGTGCTTAGAAAGAAGGCAGTGCTATTAACCGAGTAGGGAATAAAAGGCATGAGAAAAGGTTAAAGGATGGTTTAACCTTGGATGGTTTCTGAGGAGGCAGTTGGAAATGTGGTACTCTGGGCTAGTGATATTGATTTCGGCAGATACAGGCAGACAGATGCATGCAAATGTTTAGGAGCACCTAAGACCAGTACAAGAGATTTGGAAGGTTACATAAAGAAAGCAAAATGAACTCTGGGTGGTGTGGTGCAGTGGATTGAGTGCTGGCCTGTGAACCACATGGTTGCTGGTTCGATTCCCAGTCAGGGCACATGCCTGAGTTGTGGGCCATGTCCCCAGTAGGGGGCATGTGAGAGACAACCACACATTGATATTTCTCTCCCTGTCTTTCTCCCTCCATTCCCCTCTCTAAAAATAAATAAAAATCTTTTAAAAAAGAGAAAGCAAAATGAGAGTTCGAGAATAAAACTTTGAAGAATGTTTATATCTTGTGAATAGAAATGAGAGCAGTGTGCGGTAAGTGGGGCATTAATGAAAGTCATGGAAAAGCTATAAGGAAATATCAGTGCCACAAAGTGTGAAGAGGGCAGACTTTTAAGAAGGAAGTGATGAACAGTGGTCTAAACTGAAGAAAAATGACCTTATTCATTTCTTTTGCAAGAATTAAAAATGGGCCAGAATCCAATTTGCCCTAACATGTAGAAAAAAGATAATGTACTTACTTTGAAGTAAGTACATTATGATGTCATTATGATGACATTGTGGAAACATACATAGCTGTGTTTTTAACTGTGCCCTTCATTTGCAGAAAGCTCCTAAATATTGTCCACTAAGAATCCCTGATAAACAAAAATCTCTTGGTTTCAAAAATACATAGATAACTCAGGAAATGGTGAGGAAACACAAATTCAGATTCATTCTTTTGGACTTTCAGGGGACAGAAGTTTCCCTGAATAGTATTCTTTTTTTTTTTAATCCAATTACAATTGACATTCAATACTACATGAGTTTCAGGTATACGACATAGAAGTTAGACATTTATATAACTTACAAAGTGATCCTCCAATAAGTCTAGTATCCACCTGGTAGCAGACTGTACCTTGCATCCCTGTGACTTTCTGTAACTGGCAATAAGTGCATCTTAATTGCTTCCCCCTTTTTACCTATCCACCCAACCCCACTCCCATCTGACAACCATTTGTTTTTGTTTGTTCATTTATTTTGTTTTTAGATTCCACATATAAGTGAAAGCATAGCGTATTTGTTTTTCTCTGTCCTCCAGGTCCATCCATGTTGTTTCAAATGGTAAGATTTCACTCTTTTTTATGGCCATGTAATATTCCACTATATACTTATCATACCTTCTATATCCCATTGTCTATTGGTGGGCGCTTAGGTTGCTTTCACATCTGGCTATTGTGAATAATACTGGAGTGAACATAGGAATTCAAATATCATTTTGTATCAGTGGTTTGGATTTCTTTGGGTAAATACCCCAAAGTGAAATTGCTGAGTCATATGGTAGTTCTATTTTTATTTTTTTTTAAACCTCCATACTGTTTCCACAGTGGCTGCACCAATTTCCCATCCAAAACAACAATTGTTTGTTGATTTATTGATGGTAGTCATTCTAACAGGTGTGAAATGGTGTCTCATCATGGTTTTAATTGGCATTTCTCTGATGCTTAGTGACATTGAGAGTCTTTTCATATGTCTACTGGCCATCTGGATGTCCTCTTTAGAGAAATTTCTATTCAGGTCCTTTGCTCATTTTTTTAATAGTCTTGTTTGTTTTTTTGGTGTTAAGTTGTATGAGTTCCTTAGGTTTTTTGGGATATTAGCCTTTTATCATAGATGTATAATTGGCGAATATTTTCTTCCATTCAGTAGCTTGTCTTTTTGCTGATGGTTTCTTCTGTTGAACAAAACCTCTTCAGTTTGATGTAGTTCCATTTTTTATTTTTATCTTTTGTTTCCCCTGCTGGAGGAGATATATAAAAAATAATTACTAAGAGTAATGTTGCAGAGTTTACTGCCTATGCTTTCCTCATATGCCTTTATATCTGGAATCTCCCTCAGGACACCTCATGAACAAAACTTTGGTTTTTAGATGGTTTAATTCTGAGAAGTTCTGGTCTAAAGGAAGACATACTTGGCTGAAATAGTAGGCTAAATATTTAATAGCACTTTCATGTTAATGAGCAAAGAATTTACCAAAATTATGATGCAAAAAGTTGTCTATTCAAATAATTATAAAATGAAATAAATATTCAAGATAAATATAAGATATCTGAAGCTAAGATAATAATTTGAAAAACTAATAAACTAATACATTATCAGTAACTTTGGTATTCCATTTTTACCCACTGACAGAATGGCCAGAAAAATCCTTTTTACTCTATAGTTATAGTCCCCATACCAGATTTTCAGATGAGACAGAATAATAAATCCATCTATTGATAGATATCTGTAATACAGAGACAATAGCATTTTTTTTGCTCACATGATGATGACGATGACAAATGTTCACTATATTTTAGTATTGACTTTATTGCATATTTAAAAAATCGGTAGCTACTATTATCATTTGGGATGGCCTCCGGGTGAATTTTAATTCAAGGACACAATTTAAAAGCCTAGAAACATACCATCCATGTGTATTATACTAGTAATTTTTAATAAGTTATTGCTGGTGATCTTAAACAACATACTGCCTCCATCTTTACTGCTTATAAATAAGGTGTGTTCAGTTTCTCATCGTTCCAGTCAATCTAGACATGCCTCCAGAACAGCTGTTCCAACAGAATTTTGGCTCATTGGGTTTCTGTCAAAACTCAGAACTACAAATACTGCTCTGAAGCTAGGAGGCGAGGGAAAGCTTCAAGAATGAAAACGATTTTAGCCCTGGCTGGTGTAGCTCAGTGGATTGAGCGCGGGCTGGGAACTAGAGGGTCCCGGTTCGATTCCCAGTCAGGGCACATGCCTGGGTTGCAGGCCAGGTCCCCATGAGGGCCATGTGAGAGGCAACCATACATTGCTGTTTCTCTCCCTCTCTCTCTCCCTCCCTTCCCCTCTCTCTAAAAATAAATAAAAATAAAAAAAAATCTAAGAATGAAAACGATTTTAAAACTCAAAATAGCTCACATTGACTTTGGCACAAGTTTTTTTTTTTTTTTAATTTTTTTTTTTATTCCTAACTGAAAACTATTCAGGGTCCTTTGTAGAAATAGACCCTGAATTAAATAGAGTGTGCAACTTTTATTAATAATCTTGTCATTGTCGAGGTTAATTTTTCATTATTCTTTTTACTGTGAAGGAGATGGGGAGAGGGAACCGCTGATTATAGCTAGTAATTCAGTATTTAGGTTTTAAAACTGGGCCACTGCTGATTTCCTGTTCTGTTGCGACTGGTAGTATGATCTTGGGCAGGTTGTCCAACCCCCATGCTCCTTGAACCAAAATGAGACTGGTGATAATGCCACCTCTTAGAGTTATTATAAGGGTTAAAAACAATCCCTGACACATAATACATGCTCAGTAACACGAAGGGCTCATTTAACTTAGTCTATTACTAAGAAGTTCCTTTGCTTGGTATACTCAGCTAGCTCATATTTTTGTTTTTTCATTTGTGTGTATGTGTGTGTGTGTTTGAATAGGTTAACACTCCTGTTTTTAGAACTACTCAGATCATCAAGACAGGTCTCAACAGTCTTGATGGCATTTCAGTCTGAAGTGGATTGGAGTCCATACACCCACTCTGGAGAGCTCTCCAGTATTCTATATTAAGGGATAAATACACCTCTTGGGTAGAGTGAGAGGAGCCAGCTTGCTGTGGTATAGTTTGGCAAAAGTTCTTCAAATAGTTGTGAAGTCTTTGCATATGGAGCCAAGATGTTCTTATGATGGGATTTAATCTTTCATCAGGGTTACATTTATTTCTAAAGATATTTTCAGTTCCTGAAAGATTACTCATTTTTCTTTGGACGTAGAGCCAGGGAGGTTGCGACAGCTCCTCATTCTTGTAAATTCTCTGGATATGAATTCCTTTTAGATAATATCACTGACCTGGAGTGAGTACTAAGTGATTTGTTAACATGATAAAACTAATCAGCCACAGGAGACGGGATAGCCCTCTGGGGCCTGTGATTTCTCACCGCACTTTCACTTTATGGTGGTATCCTTCTTCCAGGAAATAGATTTGATTACTTTAGAACCCTGTAAAGGTAGAGATTTTTCAGGGTATTTGAGAAATGGAAATGTGGATACTTGGGCCAATGCAAGGTCAGATTTCTTTTTTGGAGGCAGTACTGTTTGGACAAAGACTCCTTTATCTTAGTTTCTGGTTCTTTTCTATTGAAGTCGAGAATAAATTTACATTAAAAAATTCTGAGTGCAATCATCTTCAAGAAAAATACTTTTATACAGCTAGTTAGAAAGGGGAGGTATTATCTGGCACTAATTACCTTATTTTCCACAAATTCCATATGTTTAGCTATAGCTCTTTTTAAATTTTTTTATTGTCAAGAAGACGATAAACTCTCCATGGATGAATTTCTCCATATAGCCCTCATGACATATAATTAAATAATGAAGTTCTGATTTTTAGGAAAGGCTTTGTGTAGAATTAGAGGTAGGAGTAGTGACTTCACCAGGCTTTATGCAAGGAAAAGTTAAGACATGTGACAAGAAGGAAATCAGGTAGATAGAATGACTCATGCAACTGATCTCACTTTAAATGATAACATTATGCCTTGAAAAGGGGTGAAAAGCAGTTATGCTTGTTTATGTCATTGATTCCGTGGGAAGCCCTGCAACAGTTATTCTCAGACTGCAGTGCTCATAAGAGTAATTTCTGGTGCTTCCTGCAATGGCAGATTTCTTTGTCGCACCTAACAACTAGTAATAAGGAATCTGAATCTTATGCATCATGAGGGTTGAGATGAGCTGGTGTAAAGCAGTCTTCCCGTGTCCCCCATTTTTTTGCTGTCAACAAATTTCCTTTGCTACATCTCTATCTGGACCCCTCACATCCAACTTCTGTCTTCCCCAGTCACTTTGAGCTTTTGGCAACTACAATTGTGTATGTTTAAATCATAACAGCATGATGCTTTGATATATGTCTACCTTGTGAAATGATCCCCACAATCGGGTTAGTTAGCACATGCATTACCTCACAGTTACCATGTATGTGTGTGTGTGTGTGTATGTGATAAGAATGCTTAAGCTTTACTCTTATTCTCTTTGAAAATTTCAAGTATACAGTCCAGTATTAACTATAATTACTCTGCTGTACATTGGATCCTCAGAACTTATTCATGTTACAGTTGAAGGTGCCCAGCTTCTCTCCAGTTTCCTCATTTCTCAACTTCCCACCATTTTACTCTGTTTGTATGAGTTTGACATTATTTATTTATTTATTTTTAGATTCCTCATATAAGTGAGATCACACAGTACTTATTTCTCTGTTTGGCTTATTTAACTTAGCATAATGTCTTCCAAGTTCACCCACATTGTTTCAAATGACAAATCTTTTCATGTTCAGGATTTTGGACTTTGTCCTGAAAACAAGGGGTAGGTTGGCAAGAGGGTTTTTGTTAGAAATACCTGTGTCAGAGAGGGCCCACAATTGCCATAAAATGGTATTGAGTGGTGGGCTTTTTGTTGTTGTTGTTGAAATCCTCACCTGAGGACTTGCTTACTGATTTTAGAGAAAGGGAAAGGGAGGGAGAGAGAGAAGGAGAGAATTATTGATTGGTTGCCTCGATCAGTTGCCTCTCTGCAACCTAGCTAGGTATGGGCCCTGACTGGAAGCAAACCTGTGATCTTTTGGTTTACAGGACAATGCTCCAGCCATCTGAGCCACACTGGCCATGGCTCAGGGGGTGAACATTTTTGTCCATCAAATGAGTTTGCCATTTAGGGACAAGGCTTCCAACCAATCAAAAAGGGAAAAATACTGGGATTATATTGTGGTGGGGGCGTGGAAGGGAGTGATGAAAAAAGAAGAAGGGGAGAGATAGAGTAAAAATAAGTAGAAAAAATAAAATAAGGGATAGGCAAGCATTATGGTTTGGTATCCAGATTCTATGTACTAACTCTGTGACTTTGGACAAATAACTAACTTTACTTAAGATACCACTTCCTTATTAACGAAATTAAAATAATACTAACACTTTCTTACTGAGTTTTATGAGCATTAAATTAGCTAATATGTAAAACACACTGTTTTTATTCTAGCATTATTGTGCTGAGCACCTATCAAAATGAGGTGATGAAATAAATTGTGGTACATCTAATCTAGAACTTCATGTGCTCATAACAGACAGTTAAGTACAAAAACAAACTGTGAAAGATAGTGGAAGACACTGTATGAAAATCTGTATAAAAATTAATATTTTCTTGCATATATATATTATATATATAATATATATATACAACTATTTCTGAAAGAATGACCAAGAAATCAGTTATATTGGTTTCTTGTGGAAGTTATCTGAGGCACCTTAAATCATAAGCAAGCTGAGTCACATTTTACTATATTCCTCTTTTTTTTCATTTGAAATTGTTATTATTTGTATATATTACTGTTTAAATTTGAAAATAATATTAAATGAAATAAAAAAGTGAAAATAGCTCCTGTCTCATAGGTTGAGAAGATTAAATGAGGTTTTATTATATATAAAATAAATATATATAAAGTTAATAAACTTTATATTATATATAAAAAAATAAATTTCAATGGTGCATTTCATTGTACACAGCACAGAAATGTAAGAAAAACAGAGTACTTTCCCCAGTGTTTGGTTTTACATAGCATGATGCTAGATTGTACTTTGAGAGATAGTATTCAATGGAGGGAAACTCTTAGCTCATTTCCAGTGGATGACCTCAGAGTTACCATTTCAGACACTAATGAGCTCTAGTCTAGTTGCTTTCCCAAAATCACCAATTAAATATATTATTTATAAATTTTATATATAATATGTATAAACTATACATAAAGTGTGTGTGTGTATATATGTATATGTGTGTGGGTATATAAAGTTAACATGTGCCTGGCAATTAAAAAGACCTCCAAAACATTGACAGTGATTAATACTATTATTAATAAAGGAAGTTTCCTTTGGCTTTCAATGTAATTACAGAATGGATGAAAAATGAATAATAATGGGAGGTTGGGGCATTGGAGTCATGAATGATGCTGTGTTGTCTAGCAGCCTCCCTTTTAGGGAAAGATTAACCACATTTTGTTTGGTGCAGCTTACCTGTCTGGTGAATGTTGGCTTATCCCCATGGCTTCCCAATCTACTAATACAGCAATTCTCAACCTTTTTCATCTCATGGCACACAAAAACTAATTACTAAAATTCTGTAGCACACCAAAAAAAAGTTTTTTGCTGACTAGTCAAAAAATAGGCATAATTTTGATTCATTCACACCAGATGGCTGTTGTTGAGTTGGATGTTGCCATTTTTTATTTGACAATCTAAGGGAAATGAGGTCAGTGCCTCTGACTAACTAGTCAGCTATTGCATGTTTTAAAAATTCCAGTGGCACACCCGTCTGCCCCTTCTGGCATACCAGTGTGTCGAAGGGCACTGATTGAAACTCGCTGTCCTAATGAGCTGTACAATTCTGCCGGAGCATCCATTTTCGTGTTGCTTGGCTAGAAAGAGTTTAGGGGATGGATCTCCATGCCGTGCTGAGACTCTCCACTAACTGGAGGTTTCTTGGCCTCACACTTTACTGAATGTCTCCTGTGGAGAGCTAGGATCCCATTCCACGTGTGAGTAAAAGTTTTCAGTTTAAGGGGGAAATCCCAGAAGAGGAATGCATGCTTTGGAGCTAATAGTTTACAAGTTAATTTTGGTCTTTGCAATTAGAATGTCAGCAATGACAAAGAAAGGCAGAATCCCTTAAGCCTTGCTTTCTTGCCGTTGAGCAATCATCTAACGAAAATAAGACCATTATGGATAGTTTGAAAGTTTAAATTACGCACTGGCTAAGCTCTATTTCTTTTTCTTGTGTCAAATTGAAGCAGAAGAATTAGAGTCTGGAAGGGGCAATCCTTTGCTAGGTGGCTAACTCAGGCCATTCTTCTCCTTGTAGTCCTTTGCCAGCATCCCTTATTTATGGATTTATTCAACGATCCACCATGAGTCAATCTATGGCCCACTTAATTTCAGCAGACAGGTGCTGCAAGCCTGTTTTATTCTCTTCTGCTGTACCTAGACCAACAAGATGCTACCTTTACCTGGTGATTTTTGGGGAAAGCACTTAGACTAGAGCTCATTAGTGTCTGAGATGGTAACTCTGAGGTCACCCACTGGAAATGAGCTGAGAGTTTCCCTCCATTGAATACTATCTCTCAAAGTACAATCTAGCATCATGCTATGTAAAACCAAACACTGGGGAAAGTACTCTGTTTTTCTTACATTTCTGTGCTGTGTACAATGAAATGCACCATTGCAGTAGGTGTGTATGTGGCCCTGATATCTGTTTCACCTTGGTCAGAAAACCTCTCTCCATTGTGGTAAAACTGCACTCTCTAGGCGTACTCTAAGAGCACAAGGGCCTGCGGACAAGTCATAATTCTAAATGTCCTTCCCTGGTGTCGTGGTTCTTTCATTATTTTGTAATTTTAAGTTGGTTAATTATATTTTCTGGTCTGCACCTTGCATGGCAATAGGAAACCCATTTAGTGTGAAAACATCTATCATTTGTTGTTGGTAAAACACTCAAAATATTTGTTACCTTGGAACCGAAGGAAAGAATAATGGGTTTGGCTGTTCAGTTGCTTTTAGAAATAGATGCTGTGGCAAGATAACTATTAGGTTTTATTTTCTCAAGGTCCTACGACTCAGGTAATCTGAACTGTTTCCCAGATAAGTCTGTGTCCTTAACTGTCAACTTGAAAATGAAACTAGTTTCTCAAATTGCAGCTTCAGGCTTGCTTAGTTCACTGCTCCTTTCTGGATTAGATTTTCATGCACCTCTTCATGCATGCAAGTTTGTTTTCCACCAACATTTATTGAATATTTATCACATTCCAGGTGCTGATTGGGAAGCTGAAGGTAAAAATGTGAATGACAATATAAAAATCTGATATGAAAAGCTGTGGTTTAGAAAACAGACAAATAAATGATTTTACCACAGTGTCTCAGTAGTAAATACAAGGTATTCTAGGAACACTGGGGAGGGGCACCTAATTTTGACAGAGGTAGGGTGAGGGACAAGGGAAAATTTCCAGGAAAAATTGACATTCAAAGTGCACCTTAAAAGATAAGTAGATTTTGGCTAGGAAAACTAGGAGATACTCATATTTACTTTTTGAGGATTAGAATGACCTCTTCTTACAATTTAAGGGAAACTAGTGAGATACAATCCATTGAAAAGGGTTGTACAAGAAAAAAATATGTGAAGAAAGCATTGAACCTAGAGTATTTGACAGAGGAGAATCTGTAATGAGACTCCGGATAGAAAGGGAAGATGAAGGCACCACACCTGATTTTTAACTTCCCCTGGGGCATAAGGACAAACTTTTAGTGGCCTGAAGAAACACTCGGAATGCCTTTTAAAAATAATGATTGATTGGTTTTCTTTCCCATGAATTCTGATTTAGTACGTCTGGAGGAAGACCTAGGAATATTGATTTGTAAGAAATGCCCAGATAGGTACAGAGTTTTCCTCATCTTAGTCTTTGTTCTGTCACCCTACCCAGCCTCTCTTCTATGCCTCTACCAGCACATCTGCGGGAGTCTGATGTTTTTAAAAATAATTCTTTTCAACACTGAACAATGACAGAAAGGACATGAGAGGCATACAATTTGTTAAACTTATGCAGCACAAAACGCTATTGCTACTGTAAGCACATTCTAGGCTTTAGACTTAGAACAGCTTTACGAGGCCATTTTTAGATTTGTTTTCCTCCCAGCATATTTCTTGGTGACACAGCTCAGTTCCTGCACCAGAAGTCTGTCTGTTGTTCGTTTTACCTGTAACTCATATGACCATAAACATTTACTTTCAACTCTACTGCCTACCTGAAGTCCTTCAGCTCTGTTTGGGTTTTCTACTCAAAAGAACACCCTCACCTTAGCTGATTGTAAATAAAGCATTAATATCTTGTTCAGTTGACACTCCACTCACCCTACACAGTGAGGGGTCTCTGGTGACTCCTTCCTAACGGTACTGCCACAGGTCAGACATAACTTCACAGTGAATGAATAATGCCTGTGACAAAACGTTTGCATGTATACCACCCCAGGCAAATGCATGGTGCTTAATTAATGTTTGTTGAAGCATGAATGAAGATAATACAGTAATGGTGAATCAATAGAGGCCACTGTGTCTCAAGATCCTGATATCAAGGAAGACAAACGTGATATCTTACTCTGGATCTTCTATGTGACATCAGGAAAAGTCACTTTGTGAAGGCTCGATTACAGGAACTCATTGAAATAAGAAATAATCTTCATGCCCACCTAATCTTAAATTGCTAGTTTACTTTTTGTGATCTTTTCAGAGATGGTTGATTAACTCAGAATTATTGGACAATGGTCACTAGGATACTCTCTCTTAGAAACTGGAAGAAGTAAAATAAAATTATGATATAGGTGTTTTGAAGATACTTTCATTAGACAAATACTTTAAGTGCTCTGCTGTGAGGTTTAGGGATAGGGAAGTAAAATATTGTTGACTAAGAGCTTATAAATGCATCAGATTCACATAATATAACAATAATCACACTTCATTTTTATTTTTAAAAAAATTTTAAAAAGGTTTTATTTATTTTATTTTTAGAGAGAGGGGAAGGGAGGGAGAAAGAGAGGGAGAGAAACATCCAACGGTTGCCTCTCACACGCCCTCAAGTGGAGACCTGGCCTGCAACTCAGGCATGTGCCCTGACCAGGAATTGAACCAGCGACCTTTAGGTTCACAAGCTGACACTCAATCCACTGAGCCACACCAGCCAGGGCCACACTTGACTTTTATGAAAAAGGAGCCTGCATTTCTACTGTCAGATATGAACTAGTAGATCTTTAAGTCTCAGGCATTGCATGAGGACTTTTTGTTCAAAGTGAATGGGTCTGGAGAAGTAATTTGGTGATTTCAGGAGATCTGAATTAGAAATGCAGTTATTAAGTGAAAGTCTGGATTATACTGAAAAGTCCCCAGCTACTCAACCAAACTCAGAAACCAGGGCAGGGAGATTTATCATTTCATTTTGGGTTCAAAATCTTTAAGACAACACCTTTTATTTTTCAGAATTTAGATCTCTGATATGGTACCCTGCAACAGGGGCCAGGTGCTGCCTTGTCTCCTTCAGTTTTCCTTTTGATGTCTCTGAGGCTGTATTCTAATGATGAATCGGACCGGCTCCTTCTCCTGGGAGGGTTGCTCTATTAGGAGGATATGATAACCTTTGAAAAAAAAGAAGATGAAGTGTTGATGAGCCAACACAAGAATTAACATCGAAAAATCACTTCTGTACCACCTCGCAACATTGCTAACAACGATGGCAATTATTGTTACTTCAAAACACTGTGAGTCTCAGATTGGGTGTGGAAGGTCACACAGGAGAATAACATTCCTCTGACTGACATTTTTGGAGGCAATTTTCTTTCCACCTAATCACCAGTCAGAAGCTTATAGAAACAATTTCTGAAAACTCATAAACAAAGTCCACGAATACATGTATTCTGTTAAAATACAATGAAGTAAAGGAAAAAGCAAACCTAATCCAAAGTACTTAGCTATTGCAAAGTTATCCTTGCTGCCTCCATAGACACATGGAAAACATTTAAAATTTAATTGCAAAAGCAGATTAAAAATCCTTTGTAAAAACTTCCAATTGTAAGGTAAATAAGTCCTAGGAACAGAATGTACAACAGGATGGCTGCAGCTATCATTGCTGTATGATATATAAGCAAGATGTTATATTTAGTAGATCCTAAGAGTTCTCATCTTAAGAATTTTTCTTCAGATGATGGATGTCAACTAACCTACAGTAATCACTTCATAATCTATGTACAACATGCCACACACCTTAAACTTACACAGTGATGAATGGCTATTATTTCTCACTAAAACTGGAAAAACCCATGGCACATTCATTTAAATACTAATGTAATCTCAAATGTAATTTAACATTATTTGCTGAGGATATTCTGTGTAGACACTGAACGTGGTATTAGGTTTATAAAGGTCAATAAGATAGAGGTGGTCCATGCCCCCTTGAAACATACATTCTGTAGTTCTCAGATCTCTCCGTATCTCTACCTTTAGTTACTTCCTAGTCAATACCATCAGTGTCATGGCCTTAATATCAAGTGTAACTGTTCATTCCCAAATTATCTTTCGTCTGGGCCTTCCCCTAGAACTTCGAATTCATATATCTAACTCCCTGCTTGTCGTCTTCACTGGGATGATTATTCGGTACCTCAAATTTACTGTATTAAATGGAACTCCTGTTTTTCTACCCATGTCTCTGCCAATCAATGGCTTGTAAATATTATTTTAAGTTACATTAAGCCATCAATTTTTCTTATCTGGAATGTTGTAATTCCTCTCAGCTTCCAATGTTGACTCTTACATTCTATTTTCCATAGAGCAGTGGGAAGGGATATTGTAGAGTTTTTAGATCTGATACTCTCCTGCTCAAAACATCTAGCAATTTCCCATCTCATTCTAGGTAAAAATCAAAGCACCAATAATGATCTCTTACATGGTCTCCCCTTTCTCCCTCCCCCCACAATTCTATATCACCTGCTAGTTCTCTGTTCATCTCCTTTCACTCCAAGCACATTTTCTCTCCCAGGTATTGTACTTGGTCTTTGTTTTGCTTGATATGTTCTTCCCCACAAATTCCAGTGGTACCTCTTTGTTTATTTCATTGAACTCTGTTTAAACTCACTTTATTAGAGTGGTGTTCTGAGCCGTCTAGAATAATGCATTTATCCTCCTTACTTTGCCTTTAATTCTTTCCTCATGGTATTTCTTATACTTCTATCATCTGTAGTTATAGTTGGCCATGACTTATGGATTCCATATTTGTGACTTCTCTTCCTTGCTAAAATTTATTTGTAACCCCCCAAATAAATACTCATAGCACTTCTGTGGCCATTCACAGACATGTTCAAAATGGTGAAAAATTCAACCACCTACCTAAGGTTACATGAGGCATCACCCTGCCTTATTTCAGCTCTCATACTACAAACAGCTACCTTTTCTTAGCACCACATCTTTCTCATCTTCATGTGTTTTGTTGGTGATTTCATAGTTTAAAGCAGTGGATCTCATATTCCTAAGTGGATCTGATGTTCCTAAGTACAAGAGGTAACATGCTTTACTGAGAGAATACATGCAGTAGATAAGCTTCATTTAATTATGAGTTAAAGTGTTGGCGTTGAGATCACTGTTAATGAATCATCAATGTGCATTAAATAGGTGGATTTAAGCAGAAAACACAAAGTGAGGTTATGTATTGATTACTTGATGAAAATGTTGTGATTATACGCTTGCTTGTACCTAACCTCTCTTTCCTTTAGGAGCAATGGTGCGGTATTCATCAATTCAGTGTTTGTGATAACTTTATAGAACATAACTCTTACGAATAATGATAATTGATTGCATTTTGTTTTTTTTTAATGCCTTAATCATCCCCAATAAAGCATAAACTTATGAAAGCAAGGACCTGGTGTCTACACTTGTATATGTAATGCTTAGAACAGTGCCTGACACATAATAGGTGCTCAATAAATATTTAATGATATAATAAACAGAAGAAATACAATTGAGAGAGAAATCTATTAAGAGAGAAAATATCTATTGAGAGAGAAATACAATATGTTAGTATTTGAGAAATGCAATAAACTAGTAATAAAACCAAGATTGTAATAGTTTCTGAAGGCAATAAGCACGGTGATGAGGTAGTAAGTAATTGTTAGGCAGGGCTGGTGTCATTTGATCTGAGACCTAAAAGGACAAGGACAGCCAGCCCTGAGAAGCAGTGAGGAGAGAGTGTTCTAGACAGAGAGAATAAGAAGTGAAGATATAGAGTAGGAGAGATGGCAGCTTGGATTGAACAAAATGAGGACAGCATGAGCAATGGGGAGAATGGAGCAGATAAGACGGGAGAGGCAGGAGGATACTAGACCAGGAATGCTTTAGATGTTCTAAGAGAACTAGGAACCCAATGAAATGTTTGAAACAATGGGAATGGCTAAATCTGATATAAATTCCAAAGGAAAGAAACATAAAAATGAGACTGATTAGTTAAGTGATTCGCCCAGTTGTTAGTTGCCATATATTCTGCAGTCGCCAAATGCTGATTCAGACATAGTGCCTTATCAGGTTCAAGTACCTGTATAGGCTGCATGGGGATGCTAGTTTGATTTCTGACAAATGGACTTAAAGAATGGACTTGGGAATTTTCCCTGAATAGTGTGTACTTTTGACCAAAGAACTATTCCCTATTTGGGAAGGTCTTCTTCTTCAGTTGTGAGGGTTTGGAAAAAGATGTAAACAAACTGGAGAGAAAGGGAACATCTGTCAAATGAACCCTGGTGATTTGGTAATCCTGGAGTGGCAAATGTTGTGAGCAGACTTAGTCCATTTTACTGGGGTGATATATGAGGTGAGTCCAGAAGGTATTCAGCCATGTAATATGAAAAATAGAGACATTTATTGAAGAAGATACAAGAAACATTGTACATAGGACAATGACACCTCTGTCCCCTTCAAAGTAGGCACCTCAGCACCTCACACAGTTCTCCCAGTCACCATCAGCTGCCCTGTCATATTTTTCTAAATCTCATTGATGGTCTGAAATCTCTTCTCTTTCAAAGGTAATTTTAGTTTCAGGAAAAGCCAGAAGTTGCAAGGCACCAAATCTGGTTTGCAGGCGCGGGGCGGTGAGGAGGGGATGGGGGGACTGAGTCACCTGGGTGATTTGATGTTTCGCCAAAAACTCTACAAATTCTGATGTGTGAGCAGGCGCGTTGTCATGTTGAAGCTGCCAATCACCAGTTGCCCATGGCTGCAGCCTGCTGAATCATCCAAATAGTTTCTGTGAAGGAATGTTTCAGCTTAACACAAAATTTGAAGCAGGTTCATTGTTCTACTCACTCAGTCGCTTCAAATGCAACGGCCACACAGTACACATGCTTACTCAATGGTGTGTACCACCCTCACTGACTAGTACAGTGAGGTGTGCTTGCTCTTGCATGTGCATTCCAGTCCACTTCCCTCGCCTGCCAAGTTCCATCAATGTCACTCACACAAACCGTTCTCATTGTATTAAAAAATGGCTGGACATTTTCTGGACAAAGTTTGTATTTTAAGTCTTGTACAGTGCTCAGCACTTGAAATACACTGAGTAATTGATAGTGCTTATAATAATAAATTCTCATCATGACTTTTGTAGACAAGTAGTTTTTAAGTGTGTATGTAAGATAAACAAAACTTTGCCTCTATTATGAATTTCTCTCGATATCCATAATTTTTAAAAAATGTTGTTATTTAGGGATAAATAAGTGTAAATGTTTGTTTAACGGGTTCTTTTGTCTCTCAATATAATCTCTGGGCCAGAGAGAACGTCAGAGATCGCGCTGCTCATTTCAGTGTTGCTAGGAAAGTCACTGGTATTAGCCATTCCTAAATATGTTCAGGAAATGATAAACAGTGCATTGTGGCTGGATTTAGGGTGCATGTAGGTATGGGAAAGGCTTGAGCCAGGTTACAGAGGGTTTTGAATGTTACGCAGTGGTATTTATGATTGATTTAAAAAATAATAGAGAACCATTAATTAATTTTGGATAAGAAAAACTTAATAGAATTGTGCTTTAGGAAGAAAAATCTGGCACTACATATACATTACCATGGAGCTCAGAAAGAATGGACTAGAGACGTCCCCTAAGGAACTAGTATTATGCTAAGACAGAAGTGTCTAGGACCTGAGTTAATATGGTGAGGCCGGGGATAGAAAGGACATAATGAATGTGAGTTATATTGTACTAGGAGACTACATAAGAGTTGGTGAATTATACTTACTTGCAGAAATACTTTAGATCTATCCTTGCATGTTAAAGTAATTTTTGGAATGGAAATGTACACGAACATTTGACTTGGATGTCAGACAACCACATCAGAATTGCATTACCGTTATCAAATATAAAAAGAAAACAAACAACAAAACTTCTTGACATTTAAGATTTTCAGTGTGGTTGAATCGTGAATAAAAAACATCTGCTTCCCATATCCGAAAGAGTACATTAAATTTATGTTACAGAGAAGGAGTGAAAAAGCTATCAGTCATCCATGTAAAATATTCACGTCAAGAGAGTGTGCATTGGGTGACATTTTATCACATCTTCTCTACACGTTTTCAGGTCAAGTGAAGTGATTTATCAGCTTGCGCTAAATTGCCAATTCTCAGATAATGTACATCCCCAGCTCACATCATCTGAAAGGATTTATCTCTTGTACAACACTATGTACAAGTGGCATTGTTTTTCTTCTTTGACTTTGCTTGAAGAGGAGACTTTAAACACACAAAACTATTGATTTTCTTGTTTCACAAACTCTTCCAAAACCTTGTAACTTGACCTTTTCCAACCAAGGGCAACCCTTTTGCATTTGTCAGTAATCATGTACC
>PVJI01007817.1:0-75436 GCA_004026765.1 Micronycteris hirsuta | reverse complement strand
ACGCTTGTGAGGTAAGCAAGCAAAATACAACCAGAGAAACAAAATAGAACCAGAGACAATGAAGTTTAGAATATTCTGGCAGTAACCAGAAGGGAGGGGGAAGGGGAGAAGGGGGACAAGGGTATTCAGGAACTGCTATAAAGGACACATGGACAAAACCAAGGGGGAGGGGGGAAGCAAGGAAGGGAGGTGGGTTTGCCTGGGGTGGGTGGGGGGAGGGTAAATGCAGACAACTGTAATTGAACAACAATAAAATAATTGTTTAAAAAAAGATAAAAATTTAAAAAAATGAAAGAAAAAAGTTATCTTACTATACCTATGTCTGTAGCAGCATTTTTTTTGTTTTTGGGGTTTTTTTGCAAGAGCCATCAAATAATAAGTGGATAAACAAAATGTGGTCTATATATAGCCTTAAAAAGAAAGAAAATTTTGCCCTGGCCTGTGAGGCTCAGGGTTGGAGCATCGTCCCATAAGCAAAATGTTGCGGGTTCGGTTCCCAGTCAGGGAACACGCCTAGGGTTTGCATTTGATTCCTGTCAGGGCACATACAGGAGGCAACCAATCAATGTTTCTCTCAAATCAATGTTTCTCTCTCCCCCTTTTTGTCTCCCTTCCTCTCTCTCTAAAAGCAATGAAAAAATGTCCTTGGGTAAGGATTAAAAGAATTAAAAAGAAAGGAAATTCTAAAACCTTCTACATGAACAGTGAAGACATTATGCTCAGTGAAATAAACTGGCCACAAAAGGACAAGTACTGTGTGATCCCACTTAGATGATGTCTAGAGTAAAGTCTCAGAGATACAAAGTATAAGGGTGGTCGACAGGGCCAAGGCGACGAGGAAATGTGGACAGTGTGTCAGTTTTGCCAGACAAAAAGAGTTCTGGCGACGGCTGGTGGTGCTGGCTGCACAGCCATGTGACTGCACTTACCACTGCTGAACTGTACATTTAAAATGGCTAAAATGGCCAATTTCCTGCTACACGTGTATATATTCATCCCTGATTTTCTCTCCCCTAGTCAGCCCAGAAGAGATTAAAGAAAAGTTTTAGCATGAATGCTACTCCTGATGCTCACAGTTACAAGTAAGCAATTGTATTTCACTTTATTAGACACTGTTACATAAATGCAGGTAGATTTAATGTTTTAAGTATTTATAGAAACATACAAAAAAGACTGGAGAGCAGACACACTCCCCATTTTTGCCTCTTAGGTCATCCCTAAGATGTTTCTGCCTCACATGTTATGTATCATCTTCCTGTTATAAAGAACTTCAACAAATTTTAAAAAGTTATGAAACAGGACAGGAGAAACTCTAACCCCTGTTTCATCTCTGAAATCAACCCAGAGAATAAGAAAGAGAAACAAAAAGGACTTACACATCCATGAGTCACCAGTCATGAGAGGGTCCCAAGACACATGGAGCCAGGGACGGAGATGAGGAAGAACATGAGGAGGGAGACCCTCTGACATACACATGTAGCAGCCAGGGCTTCCTGGAGCAGTGAACACACACTGGCAGGCAGCAGCCAGCCAAGCCTTGCTACCTGTGCACTGCTAGGGCCATCTATGGGACAACCCTGTGGACACAGCAGTGGCTGGACACTCAGACTGAGTCAGCTTAAGGACCTGGGTCCAGGATCCTGAGGATACCAGATAAAAAGAAACCCAAGGGGCTCTGCCCCACCACCCTCACCTGATTCCAAGGAGGCAATGCCAGGTGAACAGAAGGAACACCAGATCACCAACCGTAAGAATGTCGCTATCCACCCTGGCTGCTGTGGCTACGTGGATTCAGCACCAGCCTCAGAACGAAAGGGTTGCTAGTTCAATTCCTAGTCAGGGCACATGCCTGGATTGTGGGCCAGGTCCCCAGTTGGGGGCACATGAGAGGCAACCACACATTGATGTTTCTCTCCCACTCTTTCTCCCTCCCTTCCTCTTTCTCTAGAAGTAAATAAATAAAACCTTTAAAAATATATCTCTAATTTCTACTAGTGATAAATGAATAGAATCAACAGTCACTACTAGGCTGTGTTGCCTGCATTCATTAGAGAAAAATCAAGATTAAAATTTTCCCACCCAAGTTCACAGATCCCCCACCCCGGACTATGTCCACAGAATCCCGGGGATGCACTAGGCCTTCCCCAACTACTCTTCCAAAATGAGTTAGTCCAGGAAAATTCCATTATTTCAAAGAAGAGTGATAGGTATTTTTAAAGGAACAATCAGGAAAACTATGCAAAGATAAGGCAGGAGGAAAGGCATCTGGCCAGCACAGACAATGAAGAGCACCGCCGCAAAGCAGGTGGAGATCAGCGTGGCAGCAAGAGTCCCCAAATGGTGAACATGCCACATTACTTGACAAAGAGGCATTGAGGCAGCAGGAGGGGTAGACTTGCTCAGTTGATCTTAAATCACAGAGAGTGTCCTGGATTATCCAGGTGGCACTAACAGAGGCACAAGGGCCTCAGCAGTGGAGGAGGAGGTGGAAGGGTTCAGGGGATTCCACTGACAGGGACTCAGGGAAGGGTCTCCGGGGCTAGGAGAGGAGAGCAGCTGGGTGTTGCTGGAGACTCAGGAAGGAACAGCTTGCGACACCTCGAGTTCAGCCCAGCAAGGCTCTATGTGACTTCAGAACTACAAAACTACAAGATAACTTTTTTGTGTTTTTTAAGCCAATATATTTGTGGCAATTTGTTATGGCAGCTGTAGAAAATATAATTAAGAAACACTGGTTTCCCGTGAAATCAAATAATTTACAGAATGTGGTATCTGTCAAAGAAGAAACTGAAGAAGAGACCTAGAGGGCTGGACAGTAAGGGTAATGGGAAGAAAAGGAGCTGAAATGAGGGGCTGACAAGCTACAATCAACCAAAAAGGGAGAGCCTTACAGAAATGAAGGTAAGGGCAGCAAAACAAACAAACAAAAGCCTGGAGCCATGTGGCTCAGTTGGTTGGGCGTCATTCCATAAAATGAATGGTGGCCAGTTCAATTCCCCATCTGGGCACATGCCTGGATTGCAGGGTTCAGTCCCCAGTCAGGACGCATACAGAGGCAATCAATCAATTTTTCTCTCTCACATCAATGTTTCTCTCCATCCCTTCCCCTCTCTCTAAAAATATAAAATAAATAAAATCTTTGTTAAAAAAGTAAAAGAAACCCCCGATCTGCTAGGTCATTCAGTGTGGTGGAGAGGGTGCTCAAAACACTGAGCAAAAGCGAGAGGCAAGGACAAATATTTAAGAGGACTTTAAAGGGAAAGAAGGGCTGCATAAGGCAAAGAGCCAACTCATGCAATCTTTGTCCCCAAAGAGAAGAGCAAATGCTATAACAAAAAAAAAAGAAAGAAAGAAAACTTTCCTAAAATAGAGGAATGACTGAATCTACCCACTAACAAGGCACAAAGTGGTTTGGAAATAACTGACTCAGGGGCTCAGCCCTTGGGCCCATCTTTCAAAGGTGAAGAAATAACCCTATGGGCAAAAGTAAACGGAGATGACCTTTAGAAAGAAGAGCCCTCAAGCCACCCACACTTTTCATCGAAACCTTAAAGCACAGTGTGGCTTAGGAACTGTGTGCACACCAACATTCATTCCAGCAAATGGTCCAGAGAAACTTTAAGCAGGTACAACCAGAGACACTGAAATAAAGAAGAAACTGACAGTAGTAACCAGAGGGGAGGAGGGAGGGGGGATAACAGGGGAAAAGAGGGGAAGGGTCGTCAAGGAACAAGTAGAAAGGGCCCATGGACAAAGCCAAATGAGGTAGGATTGAGGGGGAGAAGTGGGGGTGTGTATGGCGGGGGTGGATGGTGGCAGGAAAATGGAGACAACTGTATTTGAACAATTAAAAAATAAAATTTTAATTTTAATTTTAAAAAAAGAATCTTAAAAACACTAATATGCTCTGACTGATGAGCCTCAGTGAGTTGGGCATCATCCCCCAAACCAAGAGGTCGAAGGTTCTGTTCCTGGTCATGGCATATTTCTGAGTTGCAGGTTCAGTCCCCAGTTGGTGCATGCGGGAGAGGACCAATCAGTGTTTCTCTCTCACATCGACATTTCTCTCCCTCTCTTTCCTCCTCCCTTCTCCTCTCTCTTAAATAAATACATAAATACATACATACTTACATACTGAGCCCATGCCTGCTTCACGAGGAAAAAAAATCTTGAAAGAAAGAAGATATTCTAAAATGATGTTGTTGGGCACTGAATTTGTTTTCACATTTTGAAATTAACTTTTACCTTGCTTACATGTAGAATCTAAAGAACAAAGTAAACTAATGAACAAGTAGAAACAGGCATGGACACCTGGAACAGGCCGACAGCTGTCAGAAGGGAGGGGAGGAGGGACTGGATGAGAGAAGGTGAAAGGAGGAGCCAAAGACTGTACACGTTTGACCCATGGACATGGACAAGGGTGTGGGGATTTCCTGGAGGGGGGCTGAGTAGAGGGGGACAAAGGGGAAAAGGTGGGGACAACTGTAATAGCATAAATAATAAAATGTAATAAAAAAGAATGTCTGCGGCCTGGCTGGTGTGACTCAGTGGATTGAGTGCAGGCTGCAAACCAGGGGGTCGCTGGTTCGATTCCTGGTCGGGGC
The DNA here is from genome assembly GCA_004026765.1 of Micronycteris hirsuta. Classification (NCBI taxonomy): domain Eukaryota; kingdom Metazoa; phylum Chordata; class Mammalia; order Chiroptera; family Phyllostomidae; genus Micronycteris; species Micronycteris hirsuta. The sequence goes on along the minus strand of PVJI01007817.1, from coordinate 70,832 downwards.
GCATGCCTGAGTTGTGGGTCAGGTCCCCAGTGGGGGCCACGTGAGAGGCAACCACACATTGATGTTTCTCTCCCTCTCTTTCTCCTTCCCTTCCCCTGTCTTTGAAAATAAATAAATAAAATCTTAAAAAAATATATTATTAAAAAAAAGAATGTCTGCGCATAATTTTGACAACCAAGTTGTATTGCAGTATGCCAGTGCACTTCCGCCCTCTGTGTGCGAGGTGCCCTGTGTGCCTGGCTGCGCTGCACCCCCAGCCCCTCATAGACTGGCAGGTGGCAGGGCACCTGTGGGGGCAGGGTGCAGCCAGGCATCTGCAGGAGTCACCATGGTGGCGTCACTCCTTCCAGAAAACTCCTGTGGCACCAGGAAGACAAAAAACCCAATTTAGAAATGGACAAAAGACTTGAACAGACACTTCTCCAAAGAGGACATACAGAGGGCCCAGAGACATATGAAAAGATGCTCAACATCATCACCCATCAGAGAGATGCAAATTAAAACCACAATGAGATACCACCTCACACCAGTCAGAATGGCCATCATAAACAAAGTAACAAATAAGTGTTGGAGAGGATACGGAGAAAAGGGAGCCCTAGTGCACTATTGGTGGGAATGCAGACTGGTGAAGCCACTGTGGAAAACAGTATGGAATTTCCTCAGAAAACTAAAAATGGAACTGCTTTTTGACCCAGCCATTCCACTACCGGGATTATACCCTAAGAGCCCTGAAACACTAGTCCAAAAGAACCTATGCTCCCCAATGTTCATAGCAGCACAATTTACAATAGCCAAGTGCTGGAAGTAACCTAAGTGCTCATGTACAAATGAGTAGATCAAGAAAGTATGGTACATTTACACAATGGGATTCTACACAGCAGAGAGGAAGAAGGAGCTTATACTCTTTGCAACAGCATGGATGGAACTGGAGAGCATTATGCTAAACAAAATAAGCCAGGTGGTGAGGGACAAATACCATATGATCTCACCTTTAACTGGAACATAATCAACAAAAGAAAAAAGCAAGCAAAACATAACCAGAGACATTGAAATTAAGAACAATCTAACAATAGCCAGGGGGGAGGGGGGAGGGGACAATGGGGAGAAGGGTTTTCAGTATAGAGGACACATGGACAGATCCAAGGGGGAGGATGGAGGCAGGGTAGGGAGGTGGGTTTGGAGGAGGTGAGGTAGGGGGAGGGGAGGGGAGAGGATGCAGGCAACTGTAATTGAACAACAATAAAGTAATTTTTTTTAAAAAAAGAAAGAAAGCTCCTGTGGAAGAAAGATCCACCTCCGCCCAGGGACCCTTCTGAAGTGAGACAACAACAACTGGTAAAAATTGTCAAAATAACAACCATTTAAAGTTTCTGGAAATTGCCCTAAAGCAGGGGTGTCAAACTCATTTTTACCAGGGCCACATCAGCCTTGAGGTTGCCTTCAAAAGGCCAAATGTAATTTTAGGACTGTATAAATGTAACTACTCCTTAACAGTTAAGTAAGAGCTTGGCACTGCCACCAGGTACAAACAAGGTGCCGGGCTGGATGAAACAAGGTGGAGGGCCAGATTAGGCGGAGGGCCTTGGGTTCACCACCCACGCTCTAAAGGTCGGCAGCAAATAAAGCCACAGTTACTGAAGGGCCTCTACTAACTCTCCACAGGAATGGTGAGAACCTGCGGCCCCTGAGCCAGGACCCTCGTCTTCCTTCACTCCCACCCACTCCCACCCGCTCCCACCCGCTCCCAACGAGCACAGCAGGAAGCGGCACTGCCCTGGGCAAGTGAGGCCAGGAACACCGGGGCCTCCATCTCCTCTCTCAGCCAAGGGGTACAGTACCTCCCCTGCAAGGACAGGGAGCTAATATCCCTCACCCCTGCAACCCCAAGGTACAGAGGGTCAACCCCTGGCAAGCCCAGAGCATGGAGCCCCACCGCCCCTGCTGGGCATCCGCAATGTCCTTCCCTGCCACTTGGGCTGTGGGTCCCAGCGTCCTCTCCGCACTTGCAGCTGTGCAGATCTGGCTGGCTCCTCATAACAACACCTGTGTTATGGTGTCCTGTGGAAAGTGTTTCTTTCCACCTTTTGTTTTCAAAGTTGTTTATTTATTTATTTTTAGAGAGAGGGAGGGGAGAGAGAAAGAGAGGGAGAGAAGCATCAATTCCAGAGAGAAACATCTACCCGTTTCCTCTCGCAGCAGCATTGACCAGGTAGGGCGGGGGCAACCCAGGCACGTGCCCTGACCCAGAATCCAAGGGCAACCAACCAGCTAACCCAACCAACTGAGCCCCACCGGTCAGGGTTCCTTTCCACGTTAACAAGTGTCAGAATTGTTCTTCTTTAACAGCTGTTGCTCAGTCTCCTAACGATGTAATATACCCCAGTTCACCTGGATTCCAAGTGAAATCACTGGGATTAAATAAAAAAAATTTAAAAAGCCTCCAAACTTTGTGCTGGGTCAGATGTTCCCATCACTCTCTTTTTTTTTCTTTCTTTTTTTTTCTTTTCTTGACAGAACTAAGTTTATTGCACTGGACCTTGAGTTTTCTGTAAATGGAGGTTTATTCAAAGTAAACATTTAAAATACACCACAGTTTTGCAAACCGGCTTCTCATTTCTTCTGCTTTTATAAATGCACTGGGATTCTCAAACCAAAAGAAAAATGAAAGAAAAAAATGGAAGTGGTCTGGCACTGCTGTCACAACTTTCCTGCCTATACTCTGGTCACTTCCCCTTTTCCGAACCGGCTGCAGCCGCGTCTAGGGGCGGGGTCTCAACACCGCGATGCCACCGAACTTTCTCCCGCCCCAGACCTCTAAGCAAACCAGGCTGCCTTGCCTGCCTCCTCACCGGTGACAGACTGCGAGGCTCCCGTCTGTGCTTCACTAGGGGCAAGGAATCCCCCTTCGGCTGCTGCCCTCTGCTGGTCGTGGTGGTAGCAGCAATCAGCCCTGCACCCTGGCCCACAGGTGACAAGAAGAGGAAAAGCCCCGAGCAGAGGGCAGCGCAAATAACCCCGGAGAACTGAGGGTATCGCGAGGCCTGGGTATTCCCGGAAGCTGGCGGAGGATGGGACACTGGGGAAAGAAAATGTCTTTCTTGATGAACATTAATATAGTTCTTTGGAGGCGTGGGGGAGAAATGGGTGAAGGAAAGAGGTGGGAGTCTTGTATACAGTTATTATTGTGAATTTGGGGAGAGAAAAGCCATTTGGTTGCAAGAGCAGTCAGTCCTGAAACCTGACTTCTCCAAATCTGGGGCCCGCTTCCCTTTGCTGGGGGACTTGGTGTTTTCAGAATGGAAGGGACTCGGCTCCTGGCACCACTGCTGCTCTGCCTGGCAACACTGCTCCCTGCTGGGGATGTTGTGCCACCTCTGTTCCGTTAGGAAGGTGGGTCCAAGGCTCCGGGATCGTGGACACCTGTGGCCCCTGTCTGCTGGGTCTGGTTCTGTCTTTGGAGGTCAGGGACCCTGGAACACTACGCCCTGGCTGACGCCCACTGCCAGCAGAATTTTTTAATTGAATTTATTGGGATGACATGGGTTAGTAAGATTACATAAGCAGTATTTTAATCTGGCCCTGTGCTCTGTCTCTTACACCTGAACAGAAAAGCAGCCAAACCCTGGGCGAAGCAGAGAAGGAGGTGTCCCCTGTCTTCAGCACCTGGAGCCCCACCCTGTGGACCACTGATCTCTGATGGTGCCCCTCCCTTCACCCTCACCAACTCCCACTCTCAAGGCAGATACCTGGAAACCTGCATGTCAGGGAGCCACCTACCACTGTCTAGGATCAAGAGATGTGAGAGGTCACCTGAGACTCAGAAGATCCATTTGCTCAGAGCCTAAAATACTCGAAAGGCCACATCAGCAGCTCTGAGAAGATCTGGTCTCAGAAATAAGAACCCAGGACTCTGCCCTGGCTGGTGTGGCTCAGTGGACTGAGCCCAGGACTGCGAACCAAAGGATCGTGGGTTCGATTCCCAGTCAGTTCACATGCCTGGGTTGCGGGCCAGGTCCCGAGTAGGGGGCACATGAGAGGCAACCACACATTGATGTTTCTCTCTCCTTCTCCTTCCCTTCCCCTCTCTCTAAAAGGAAATAAAATCTTTAAAATAAAAACAGAACTTTTGTGTAAGGATCACATTGATACGTATTTACGGTATCAGAAATTTAGATACGGTCTTCATGCTGATCAGTGTTGGGTGTTTTCAGAGCAACCAAACCACATCCTGTCCACCTCGCACCGTCTCCTGTGAAAAGACTAAGCCGGCTGTGCAGCTATCTCTCCTTGTCTCGTGACCATGTCCACCAGTGAGAATGCTAAATCACCAGCTGCCCACCTTAACAGATTTGAGAACAAGGGGAAAGACAATACAGAAATGAGTCGCTGCCAAATAGAAGTTAACGTGGAGCTGAGAAAAGCTAAGAAGGATGAACAGATGCTGAAAAGGAGAAATGTAAGTTCCTCTCCTGATGATGCTACTTCTCCACTGCAGGAAAACCTCAACAATCAGGACACTATAAATTGGTCTGTTGAGGACATTGTCAAAGGCATAAATAGCAACAATTTGGAAAGCCAGCTCCAAGCTACTCAGGCTGCAAGGAAACTACTTTCTAGGGAAAGACGGCCACCGATAGACAACATAATCTGGGCTGGTTTGATTCCAAAATTTGTGTCCTTGGGCAGAACTGATTGTAGTCCTATTCAGTTTGAATCTGCCTGGGCCCTCACTAACATTGCTTCCAGGACATCGGAACGGACCAAGGCTGTAGTAGATGGAGGTGCTATCCCAGCATTCATTTCTCTGTTGGCATCTCCCCATGCTCACATCAGTGAACAAGCTGTATGGGCTCTGGGAAACATCGCAGGTGATGGCTCAGTTTTCTGAGACTTGGTTATCAAGTATGGTGCAGTTGATCCACTGTTGGCTCTTCTTGCAGTTACTGATATGTCATCTTCTGCGTGTGGTTACTTATGTAATCTTACCTGGGCACTGTCCGACCTTTGTTGCAATAAGAATCCTGCACCCCCATTAGATGCTATTGAGCAGATTCTTCCTACTTTAGTTCGTCTCTTGCATCATGATGACCCAGCAGTATTAGCAGATTGCTGCTGGGCCATCTCCTACCTCACTGATGGTCCAAATGGACAGATTGAAGTGGTTGTGAAAACAGGAGTTGTGCCCCAGCTTATAAAGCTCCTGGGAGCTACTGAATTACCAATTGTGACTCCTGTGCTAAGAGCCATAGGAAATATTGTCACTGGAACAGATGAACAGACTCAGGTTGTAATAGATGCAGGAGCACTTGCTGTGTTTCCCAGCCTGTTAATGACCTCTAAGGCTAATATTCAGAAGGAAGCTACGTGGACAATGTCAAACATCACAGCTGGCCACCAGGACCAGATACAGCAAGCTGTGAATCACGGATTAGTCCCATTCCTCGTTGTTGTTCTCTCTGAGGCAGGCTTTAAGACACGAAAAGAAAGCTGCATGGGCTGTGACCAACTATACAAGTGGTGGAACAGTCGAACATGTTGTGTACCTTGTTCACTGTGACATAATAGAACCATTGGTGAACCTCTTAACTGTGAAAGATATCAAAATTATTCTGGCTATTTTGGATGCCTTTTCAATTATCTTCCAGGCTGCTGAGAAACTAGGTGAAACTGAGAAACTTCATATAATGATTGAAGAACGTGGAGGTGTGGACAAAACTGAAGCTCTACAAAACCATGAAAATGAATCTGTGTACAAGACTTCATTAAACTTGAGTGAGAAGTACTTCTCTGTAGAGGAAGAGGAAGATCAAAATGCTGTGCCATACGTTCCGAGTTCAGGATGGCGCTCCTGGGACCTTTAACTTTTAGATGGTACAGCTGAGGCATAAAGTGTTGTTTGTTGTAAACTATGTTGGATATAAGTTTGTCTTACTGTTTCTCTACTAAGAACTCTTTTTAAATGTGGTTTATTATTGTAGCACTTTTTACAATGAAACTATACTTGAACAGTTCCAAATTGTACATACTGTATGAAACTTCTCCTTTCAATGAGTTTCTTATTTCTATGTGGAATTTCCCATCTTATAGTGTCTTGTAAATAAAGATTAGGTTTCACAAAAAAATTAAATTGAGGAAAAAACATTAAATGATTGACTTATTTAAAATAATAATAAACAGGTGAACCTAAGTAACACATTTTTCATAAAAAATTACTGTTCCCCCAAATAAACAAGCAAACAAGTCTCTTGAGAGGGATAACATTTTTTCATACTCTGCATATCTCATTAATGTCCACGTCAGTGCAGAGCAGCTGGACCCTCCCCCGCGCATGTGCAGCCAGACTGGTGTGACATCATGTGTCCTGCGCCTGTTGAGAGTCCCATCAACCCTTTGTGAAAGGGAAAAAATCATTTGACCCTAAAGATGCCCTGGAAGGTGGCGGTTTTCATGAGCATTCCCTGCCCGTTCTGAGAGCTGCAGTTGCTCATCTGGAGGCCTGGCTTCCAAAGCGCCACACGCTGCCTTCACTCCCTGCTGTGTGTTATTTTCTCTCTTACCTATTGAAAAATTCTGTGCACTTGAAACTATTGTAGGTCAACTGTAACTGATAAACTAATTAAAGAGAAAAAAATCTGTTAGAACTTCGTAGAAAAATGTAGAAACTATATTAGGGACGTCAGAACTGAAAAGAGAAGTTGTATGACTCACTTAAAAAGGAAGGCAGTTTTTTCTTCAAAGAAACTGAACTAGAATTACAAAACGTAGGTTCAGACGTTTTTGTGGGTGGGGGAAAACAGAGTGGTTTCCAGCACAGTCCCACTGCCCAGCACTGCAGGTGGGAGCTGTGCGATATCGAACTGCATTTGCTCATACAAAAACTCTATGTGATGCACTCCAGAGTGAAAACTGGTCCTGCTGTCTTTAATTTAATGGGACTTAGTGGTTTATATCACACAGTTTGGGTCAACCAGGGAGTTGAGGACTGTCTGCATCCCACCATCAGGAAGCCAGCAAAGGTTACTGCAGGGAGGAGTGTATCAGTCCTAGGACCCACAGAACAGAGGGCTCCACACATCCAGGTGTCTGCCTGTCTCCCTCTCCCTCTTCCAACTCACCTTGACCTGGGGTTCCAGGGGTCACAAGGTGGTCTGTCAAGACTGAGATGAGCTGTGGTTCAGGCCTGTTATGAACTGAATATCTGTGACCCCCCCCAACTCCATGTATTGCAGCCCTCCCCCCACTGGGATGGTCTGAGAAAGGGCCTTTGGGTGACGGCCAGGGACACATGAGACCCTGAAGGGAAGGCCCTCGTGGGGGTCAGTGCCCCCATACAAAGAGCAAGAGTGACATGTCTCTCTCCACAAAGACAAAGAAGAGGCCATGCGAGTGTTCCATGAGAGGAGAGCCACCTACAGTCAAGAGAAGAGGCATCAGAATGAAACCTTCCCCATCAGCACCCTGCATGCACACTTGGAGCCCACAGAACTGAGAGGCGTGATCTCTGTTGTGGGAGGTGCCAGTCTGAGACCTCGTTACAGCAGCTGAGCTCAGTGAGGCAAAGCTCTGCCTGCTTAGCCTGTGTTTCCAGGCTCCAGGGTAGGAGCATGACCTCAAAATCCCCTCCCTCCAGTACGCCCGATCTTATCTCTATCTTGGTGGCATATGTCTGATAAATTGACCCTCAGACGCCCACATCTGGAATAGCCCAGAGGAAGTGAAGAGAAGGGAGAAGAAGCAGATGACCCAGCAGGTCAAACTGTCTCACTATCCATGTTTGTTTGCTTTTTAATTGATTGAGAGAGAGAGAAACATTGGTTTGTTGTTCCACTTATTGATGCTTTCATTGCTTGATTCTCGTATGTGCCCAGACTGGGAATCCATCCTGCAACCTTGGTGCATCCGGATGACGCTGTAACCAGCTGAGCCCCTGGGCCAGGGAGCTCCAGGTTTCTCTATGTTCCTTTATTCCTAACCATCAAAGCAGAATTGCAGTCCACCTTACACACAGTTGCCTCTTTGCCCGCCTCTCCCAGGGTTCAGTACCAAGCTTTGAAAAGAGTAAATATACAATGCCTGTCGAATTATAAACATTAATTAAAAAGCACCTTATTCCTTTTTCTCAGTAATTTCACAATAATCATTCTATAAAAACCATGTGCCAGGACAACTCAGAATACTTTATTGATACCACCCTATTGAACCCACTTAATTATTTTACTCCCACTTCTGACACTAAATGTGTGGATTTGTTCTTCACCCAACAACCAATTTCCTGATTCTCTGGGCAATAATTAGGTGTCCTACGCCTCAATTCTGACACTGTCAACCTGAAGTTATTGTTAAACCTCACGGGTTCGGGGCTCAGCCCCACGAGACTGCCCCCACTCAGAAGCCAGTCACAGGTTCAGGTTGTTGCCGGCGCTGCTGACAATAGATTCAAGGGTTTCCATGCCCACTCCCCACTCCAGATGTCATAATTTTCCAGAACAACTCACAGAACTTAGGAAAGCACTTTACTGATTTATTATAAACCTGATGGTTTGTTATAAACTGGGTGCATGACTAATGTTAAGCCATAATGTTCAAGCTAGTCATGACATTGAACCTATGCACCCAATACATGTAACAATATTTAAAAGAGCTTGTTAGTATCTCTCAGATCAGATGTGACCTCTGCAGAATACAGGATACAACTCGGTAACAGCCAAATGGGAAAGACACATAGTGTAACAGGGTGCAGAGCATGGGCCCCCTGAACACCCCAACAAACTTTAATGGGGGGTGGATAATACAGGCATTTTAGACACTTTGCATTACAATGGCAAGTTGATAGAGGTGTCTTTCCTGAAGGGAAGTGGCTGCCACCCAGGCAAAAGAAGTGTGTGACTCTGAGAGCATATAGTGGCTTGTGACATAACCAGGGGGTGTGAATGCCCACCTTAGGTGTCCATGTGTCGTGGGGAAGTCTTACCCTGACTAGACATGGCAGCCAGAAGGAGGTAAAAGATACAAGGGAATTGGCAAATGTAGCATGTCATAGGAGGGGCTGGATATCAGGTCACATAGGAAGTTCCTAGCCAAGCATTTTAAATGAGGGTGGGTTGAGAGAAAAGCAGGTAGCCATGAGGAAGAAGCCATGAAGTAGGGGGATTCCACCACGCAGCCTGGTGTAGTAAAGAAGCAGGCATGCGGTCTGTAAGCCATGTGGGAGGAAAGGGTGTATGGACAAAGCTGATGAAGCCGTGCGGGACCCGCCTAACCAAACACAGATTCATGAGAAGTGCTTGGAGCTGAACTGAACTGCAACCAGGAATGCTGACTTCTGCTTCTCTGAAGGACGTTACAGAGAAGCCACTCCCTTGGGATGTGTGATTTCCCAGACTCCACCATGATCCAGTGTAACACAGCATGCGTTTCCTGGCTGGGTATATGGAGGCCGAGGACAACGTACCCCAGATCCTGAAGGAGAGAACTGCAGAGAGAGGATGGTGACTCTGAAACCCACAAGAGCACCTTCCAGAGAGGATGGAGGACTCTTTGCATAACCGGCTTAAGACCAGATAAGGATGTGGGGGACTTTGGGGCATGGTTGTGGCTTATAGCCTGGTGGGGAGCCAGGGAAGTGCTGGATCTTGTGAGAGAACAGGGCTCCAAGCAGTAGTGCTCCCAGCGCCCCGGCCTGAGGTTGGAATCCTGTAAATAAAAACCTGTTTCCTTCAACAGTAATTGTTGGGTCGTGTATCAAGATGCCATGTGGATGAGCCCTGGCTTGCTCGGTCACAATAGCAATAGCTATTGGGCTGGCATTGTGGGGCGAGGGGTCACGGAGCTTCCATGCTCTTCTTAGTCATTCCACCCTCCTAGAGCTACCACATGTTCACTAATCTGGAAGCTCCCTGAATTCCGTCATTTAGGGGTTTCAAGGAGATTCCATTATGCCAATGTAATGGATTAAATCACTGACCACTGGTGACTGAACTCAACCTCCAGCCTCTCTTCCCTCTCCAAAGACTGGGGGTGGAGCTGAAAGTTCCAACCCTCTGATCAAATGGTTGGTTCTCCTGGCAACCAGCCCCTAGCCTGAAGCTACCCAAGGGCCCCACCTTGAGTCACCTCATTAGCATAAATTCAGGTAAGGTTGCTAGGACCTTATTGTGCAGAACAAAATAATGCTTCTCTTGCCTATATGACTCAGTAAATTCCCAGGATTTTAGAAGTTCTGTGGCAGGAACTGGCAACAAAGACTAAATATATGTTTCTTATTATCACTAACCCTGACAGCCATCCTGCTAGTGTACACTATTGACAATATCAACATCCCCAATCTATGGATAAGGGAACTGAAATTTACATAATGATCACAGCTTGCAATATAGTGCTGCTACATGTAAGCAATGACTGTGTATATGGTAGACCATATTGTAAATTAGACTATAATGCCTATGTAACTGTACATATGCTATGCATAATGTTCTGCCCTGTAACCTAGAAGTGTTATGTGCCAGTACAGCACTGTACAGCACATCCATTAAATGTTTTATTCATGCAATAACCCTATATGGTGAAAGCTATTATTTGACAGGTGAGAAACTGCACTACAGTGCATGTAAATATGTGCATGGGATTAGACCTGGCAGGAAGTCACTGCTAAACTGCAGACCTGTACCCCTAAATCCTTTGCTCTCATCACTCCCCTAAAACACTCTTCTCTGTGTAGTCAACATCTCCATGGGTCTGCATGAGCCCCAGGCCTGAATGCGGATTTGTCTCAGGGCTCTTAGTCATGACCGTTCCCAACACATCAAAGGATCTTTTTCAATTTCACAATGTTCTCTCCCTACTTTGACTTAAAATGTTTATTCTGCTAAATCACTTTTGGAAATGCCAGCTTCACATTTCCTATATACTTGTACTTGACAAAAGATGCCTTAAGTAAAGTTAGAAAGACAAGTGATAAAGGATATATTTGTAAAAAGATTCTCATTTTATATAATAAATTATTAATATCCAAAAGGTGTAAAGGGCTCTTAAGAATAAACAAACAGATAAGGCATCATCGTAGCCATCTGTTGCCATACGTCTAACAACTGGGTGTCTGTGGGTAAGAGACGTGGCAGGGGGCTAGGTGGGTGGTTCTGCTCCCACTTTCCAGGAGCTGCAGAAAATCCAGAGCATCCACTTACGAGGTAGCGCTGGGCAGCTGGGAGAAGACTCAGTTCCTAGTCATGATATAGATCCTGGCTTCCCAGAGCTGGTGATGGGACACAAGAGGAGAGAAAACAGAGCAAGGAAGTGACAATATGAAAGCCACAGCCCTTTATAACGTGATCCTGGAGGAGACCTACAAACAGGATGCCTAGAAATGGGGAATGATTTCATAGTACAGAGCACACAAATTGTGTTGCTAAGTGAAGAAAACTCCATGCCAAATATATGTATCTTGTGATCCATTTTAAGCAAAATAAGTTTTTTTAAAAAAACAAACCTCTTGTGCAGGTAATATACACACAGAGGGATGACCGAAGTACAGGAAATCCGTACGCCTTGTTCACAGGTCAGCCCCCAGGGCTATGCACAGAGCCATCCTGGCTAAAATGTGTCACCAGTGGTCATTGGCACCAATGCAACACCAACAGGAACCCCTAATTTGGGGTGCAATAAAGAAGGAAATTTTTTCAGTGCAAACAGCTCAACTGTGATTCAGCACAGCTATGGAGCAGCTGAATAGTGTTACAGCTCAATTATGCAGCAGCCCAGCTCTGAGGACTGCAGCCAGGCCCCTCTCCAGTGGGGCAGCTGTGCACTGCTGAAGTCTCCTCCACTCGGCTCCTTTAACCGGAAAATGGCTCTCTGAGTCAGAAAGGAGCTCTTATAGAAAGAAGTCTCTGTTCCTGGTCCCGGATTGGTCCATCCTCGTGCAAAGCAGGACTCCAAATCATCCAAGTTTGATTGGCCCAAAAAGTACTGTCCTCATTGGTCAGAATAGAGCCACTCTGATTGGTTGGTGAAGACCCCCATGGGTGATATGCCTGCCCAGCTCCGATTGCTGGAAGGTCTCATCTCATTCCATTTGTTGAAGTGCTATTCCAGGCTGGCAGAAACGCTGGGCAGGCTCCTACCTCCCCCCCCCCCGCCCCACCCCGTGCGGTTTGCATGAGAGGCTATTATGCAGAAACGGCTGTTAGGCCCTGTTTTCATAACCGAGTCCAGTTAGCCACCAGGGGTCCTTGTTAGTAATATCTTCTTTTCATACAAAAGTATGCCCCCAAATATCTGGTACAGATAAAGATATATCTAGAAAAATACATCCTCAATTATAGGGGGTCTAATAGTATGAGACAATATATACATTTGCACCAGTACTATATAGACAATGACAATTGATGTACTAAAGTTTTGTAATTTATTTCCTTTCAACAACGTTGTCACAAGCAACTTTGAAAAGAAAAGCCGTGAGACTGGCTAGTCACGACAGTAAGGCCGCCCCTCCCGCTCTGGCCTCCTTTGGAAATCCTCCTCAGGGCTTTTCAATCCCTGATTCAGCACACAGAGGGAAGACACAAGAGGACGAAGAGGGTGGAGAGAGGAGGCGGAGAAGAAGGAGGAAGGGGAAGAAAGACGAGGAGGGGGAGGAGAAAAATAAAAAGAAAAACAGCAGAAAGGAGAAAAGGCCTTTCGTGATCCTTCGCTGTTGCAAATGGGCAAGGGAGGAAGGTTAGGGGTCACTTCCTTTCACCTGAGTGTGCAAAGCGCCAACGTGTATCCACAAGAGGGCGCACGAAGGATGCGTTGGTCTTACTCAGCCGAAGTCATCCCTGTACCTGTAAGCCTAAATCGAAAAAAGACAAGAAAAACAAAATTTTGTTCAGCGCGAGAGCGAGAATGCGCTGGCCCGGGGCGTGTGCGCGCGGCTGCGGGTGGCCGGCGCGGGCGTGCGGAGTTGGGCCAGTCCTGGCCCCGCGGGGACTCCAGTGCAGGTGGGCTAGGCGCTCATCCCCTTCTAGTGGCTCCTGGGTCTCAGCAGCACAGGTGGCGGAGCCAGTCGTTTTATAGCTGAGGGCTGGACTCACGGACGAATTGGAACCTGAATGCTGCAGGCACCCGGAGCATCTTATCACCTCCCCCCTTCCCGGTTGTTAGAGCAAAGTGAAACTGGTGGGAAGTTCGCTCAACTCCAGGCGTGCAAGGGACAGATTTGTGACTCCTCCGGGCGGAAATGCATGACCTTGAAATTTGTTTTTAAAACGTCTAGGGCTCGTGGCTCTCACAGTCTTCATTTCATCCACTGTGCAGTCCCTCTGATTCTGTCGTGGATGCGTTTTCCCCGCAGCACCTACGCGGCTGGAGCTCTTGTGCGTTCCGTCTGGAGCTCCACTGTCCAGTGGATAACACCGTTGTCACCCCGTGTTCCCTTCCACATTCTGCGACCTGTGGGTGCGCAGTCCCTGGCAGGCTCCAGGCCTGACCCACTGGACGCCTCAGGAATACCTGAGACCAGGACTGCACAGCGGTCAGTCTTTGACCCCAGGCCAGTGAGACTCCTAGAGGACCACTCCCCCAGGATCTGGCCAGAGAGGCTGCCTGCACAGTACTCTACCTGGAAAAATATTTTTAGCCTTTGAGTCAGCAAGCCAATTCATTTTAGAAGAGTTCACGACTTCTAACAAACAGTAAGAGCGGACATTGTGCAGAGAGCTCATGACTGAAAACAACCCACTCACCACCAGGTACGAGGTGTACCTTTGCCTTCGCACTGTTGGGGAGCTGGAAAGCCTGAAGTCCACAGCTGGAGCTTGGGCAGAGTGAGGCTTCAGGCATTATAGTCCCTCCTTGCAAGGCAATTTTCCTTTCCATGTTAAAACGCAGTGGGTGGGGGAAGTGTATGAAATGCATGGAGGGGGTCAAAAGATACAAACTTCCACTTATGAAATAAGTAAGCCCTGGGATGTAATGTATAGGGTGGTGACCGCAGCTGACAGTGCTGTGTGGTACATCTGAAAGTTGCTAAGAGAGTAGCTCTTAAAAGCTCTCATCACAAGAAAAGAAGTTAGCCCTGGCTGGTGTGGCTCAGGGGATTGAGTGCCGGCCTGCGAGACAAAGGGTCGCTGGTGCGATTCCCAGTCAGGGCACATGCTGAGGAATCACGCCCAGGTCCCCAGGGGTGCGTGAGAAGCAACCTCACATTCATGTTTCTCTCCCTCTCTTTCTCTCTTCCTTCCCCTCTCTCTAAAAATAAATAAATAAAATCTTGAAAAAAAAAAGTTAAATATGAAGGTAGGTGTTAATTAAACTTATCTCGCAATATAGACAGGTGGCCCTCTGGAACCCAGGGTTCTGCATCCCAGGATTAAACCAACTAGTGGAAAATATATTTTTTTAAGTTACATTGTTGCTGACATGTACTATGTAGTTAGAACTACAATGGTTGCATCTGAGACTTTTTTCTTGTCATTAGTCCCTAAACAAGACAGTATAAAAACGATTTACTAACATTCCCATTGTATTACATGTTACAGTACTCTATAGAGACATTTGGATGCAGGTTACATAAGGGACTGGTGCATCCACAGATTTCAGTGTCCCTGGGGGTCCTGGACACAATCACTGGGACCTAATGATTGTGTTGTTCAACTAAAGCAGTGTTATATGTCAGTTATATCTCAATAGAAAAAACAATACAATGGTGTCCATGGGTAATGACTGAAAACGTTCAGTATGTACTAACATCACCTAGAGCAGTGGTCCTCTAACATCTGTATTTAAGAGACACAGCTGGGAAACTTATGAAAAAGGAAGGCTTGTTTGGCCCTGCCCCCAGAAACTCTAGGACCTAGGAGCCTTGGCCTTAAAGAAACTTGGGTGTCCAGTGATGCAGCCAGCTGCCCCATCCTGCTAAGAAACACTATGGGTGGAAATGCTGAAGAGTGGGTTGAGAAGACTCTTGCCTAGTTCTTCCCTTTGGGAAAGTTTGTGGAGGCTGCATTCTCATTACAACACAGAAACCCCACAACTGACTGCTATAAAAAATTGTCCCAGCTGGTGTAGCTCAGTGGATTGAGCGCGGGCTGGGAACCAAAGGGTCCCGGTTCGATTCCCAGTCGGGGCACATGCCTGGGTTGCAGGCCAGGTCCCCAGTGAGGGCCATGTAAGAGGCAACCATACATTGCTATTTCTCCCTCTCTTTCTCCCTCCCTACTCCTCTCTCTAAAAAAAAATAAATAAATAAAATCTTAAAATAAAAACAAACCTCATGGTCTAACATCGGTACTTCCCTTCACACATTTTACAATAAAAGAACAAAGAAAGAAATACATTTACCAACAAAGAAAGAAATACATTTACCATCACATACTTATGTATTTACACATATGTAAGTATGCATGTATGTATAAAATGGAAAGAAATTTTGGGGAACAATACACACTCCTGCACAGTGTGATGATGGCCCCTCTCTAACCACAACTTTGTCCTGTGATCCAAAACATACAAATGCAAGACCAAAAAGAAATAATAATCTTACATTTCCCTCCCTTCAGGTCATGCTTGTCTTTGTTCTGAATAAAAGCTGCACTGCTCTTACCCCTCTTTGAAACATATATTTGGACTTCTGGCCAAGATGGAGGCATAGGTAGATACACTTTGCCTTCTCGTACAACCAAAAGAAGGACAATGACAAACTTAAAAACAAAAAACAACCAGATCTGCCAGAAAATCGAAGTCCAATAACCAAGGAGTTAAAGAAAAAACATTCTTTCAGACCAGTAGGAGGGACAGAGATAGGTAACCAGGGCAGAAAGGACTCGTGGCAAGGCTGGAGGACTGGGGCCAGTGAGGTAGTGGCTGGCAGTCCCACATTTGCATGCGAATAAACCAGGAGGAACAACCAGGGAGTGATACAGACTACACGACACAGGGCTCCAGACTAGGAAAAGAAAGCTTCAAAACCTCTGGTTGTAAAAACCTGTGGGGGTTGTGGCAATGGGGGAGACTCCCAGCCTCACAGGAGAGTTCACTGGAGAGACTCACAGGGTCATGGATCATACACAAACCCACCCACCCTGGAATCAGCACCAGAAGGGCTCAATTTGCTTGTGGGTAGCCAGGGAAGTGATTGAAAGCCAGCTGAGAGCCAAGCAAGCAGCATTGTTCCCTCTCTGAATGCTTCCCCAGATACAG
The DNA here is from genome assembly GCA_004026765.1 of Micronycteris hirsuta. Taxonomy (NCBI): domain Eukaryota; kingdom Metazoa; phylum Chordata; class Mammalia; order Chiroptera; family Phyllostomidae; genus Micronycteris; species Micronycteris hirsuta. The sequence continues at coordinate 54,656 of PVJI01007817.1, read as the reverse complement.
TGCCACACACAATGCCATGAGTTGCTCATCCTGCCTCTGAAGGCCTAAGCCTCCGCCCCTTACTGTGTAACAGGTGTGCCCAAAGAAATATGGCCCAAATGAAAGAACAGATCAAAGCTCCAAAAATAGAACTAAGCAATGAAGAGATAGCCAACCTACCAGCTGCAGAGTTCAAAACACTGGTGATCAGGGTGCTCACAGAAATGACTGAGTATGGTCATAAAATAGGAGAAAAAGTGAAGGCTATGCAAAGTGAAATAAAGAAAAATATACGGGAAACCATCAGTGAAGGGAAGGAAACCGAGACTCAAATCAACGATTTGGACTACAAGGAAGAAATAAACATTTAACCAAAACAGATTAAAAAAGTAACAATCCCCCCAAAAAATGAGGAGAGGCTTAGGAACCTCCAGGACAACTTTAAACTTTGCAACATCCAAATCATAGGGGTGCCAAAAGGAGAAGAGGAAGATCAAGAAATTGAAAACTTATTTGAACAAATAATGAAGGAGAACTTCCCCAATCTGGCAAAGGAAATAGACTTCCAGGAAATCCAGGAAGCTCAAAGAGTCCCAAAGAAGTTGGACCCAAGGAAGCACACACATAATTACATTACCCAAGATTAAAGATAAAAAAAGAATATTCAAAATAGCAGGAAAAAAGGAGACAGTTACCTACAAAGGAGTACCCCTAAGACTGCCATCTGATTTTTCAAAAGAAACCTTGCAGGCAAGAGGGGGCTGAAAAGAAGTATTTGAAGCCATGAAAGGCAAGGACCTACATCCAAGAATACTCTATCCAGCAAAGCTAACATTTAGAATGGAAAGGCAGATAAAGTGCTTCCCAAATAAGGTCAAGTTAAAGTTCATCATCACCAAGCCCTTATTATATGAAATGTTAAAGGAACATATCTAAGAAAAAGAAGATCAAAACTATGAACAGTAAAATAACAACAGACTCACAACTATCAACAACTGAACCTGAGAACAAAACCAAAAACAAACTAAGCAAACAACTAGAACAGGAACACAATCACAAAAATGGAGATCACTTGGAGGATTATCAGTGGGGAGGAGGGGGAGGGGAGGGTGGAGAATGGGGTAAATGGTATAGCGAATCAGAAGAGTAATTGGTAGGTACAAAATAGACAGGGGGAGGTTAAGAATAGCATAGGAAATGGAGAAGCCAAAAAACATGTAAGTACGACCCATGGATATGAACTAAGGGAGGAGGGCAATGCCGGTGGGAAGGGGTTGCAGGGTGAAGGGGAGTAAAGGGGAGAAAAACATGGGACGACTATAATAACATAATCAATAAAATATACCTTAAAAAAGAAACATTTATTTGGATAATTTTAAATGCATAGTGCACCTTAACGTTGGTTATTTAGGGTAGATTTCAAGTGGTGTATTTAGGTAGCTTTTCCAACATAGGTTGTGTGTTTCCTTATGAGGACTTTTGCTCCAGGTTGACACCAAACCAAAACATTGCTAGAGGGGGATATCTTCTTTTGTCCTGGAGAAGAAGCCATCAAACTGTGGGGAGAACTGTGGGGAAGTCCCCAGTCACTGGGCTGTTGGGTGCTCACTTGATTCCTACTTCTGTCAGGTCTTGAGAAAATAAGTCCTATTTCAGAAACCCCAGGGCCTATAGACTTATTTCCCCAACTAGGGCGATGCCCTCAGACAGCCAAGCTGCACTCGCCTCTCCATTAAATGTCTGTGGTGGTGGCGTGGACTCACGACGTGATTGAGCCCAGCACACCTCACGGTCCTAAAGAGAGATTGCTGCAAAGTTCCAAGTTTAAAACCTGGCTCCTAATTCTCACTCTCCTGATGGAGCTGCGCCTCCAACAGTCCCGAGAAAGTGGACTCGCAAACTGTGCCGCAAGCCCTCCAGGGAGAGAAGCGAAAGGGTTTTAAGTGTCTGCGGATTGGCCACGGTCCCTGAAGAGGAGAAAGGGAAGAGAAGCCGCCCTGCGCCCAGATGCTGGTAAGGAAATAGTTGAAGGAGACTGGAGCTCTTGACTGGAGGCACCTCACCTGCTGGCAGAGGGCCGGCCCCTGCGGGAGTCTCAGCGTCCTTCCAGATAGTGAGGGGGCGGCTCCGCACTCTGCCCTGCCCCATCCCCGGGAGCAGGTCCAGTCTTTATCTCATGCTTATTCCTTTAATTTGCATCAACAAAACGCATCAGAACTGAGAGGTAGAGACGACAAGGTTTCCTTATTTTTTCTTAAGATTTTATTTATTTATTTAGAGAGAAGGGAAGGGAGGGAAACATCTGTGGGTTGCCTCTCCCAGGCACCCCAACCAGGAATGAGCCTGCTACCCAGGCATGTGCCCTGACTGGGAATTGAACCTGCAACATTTTGGTTTGTGGGAAGTCACCCAATTGACTGAGCCACACTGGCCAAGGCACTTTCCTTTTTTAAAAAAAATGCATTTTTTCATTACAGTAGACATACATTACATTAATTTCAGGTATGCAACATAGCCATTTGTTCATGGTGGGGGGGGGGGGGAGGCGGGTGGAATCACACCCAAACCTGTAGAGAGCCAAACTAATGTAATATGCCAAAGAAGCAAGATGTCGAATGTCCTGAAGAACAACTTTTGCAGATTCTTTAGAGCATTTGAAATCATGGAGGAAGGAAGGAATTTAAGGGAGGAGGAATGTAAGGAAGATTACATGAAGGTGAGAGAAGGCAAGGCAGGGATTGGATTACAGGACAGTTAAAATTCTGTGCTCTCCTGAGGGTGGCTCCCTTAGAAGGAAGGGTCCAAAAGGAGGCCTTTTGCAGCTATGCCACCCAGCTGCTCAGAAACGAAGGGCGCAGGCGGCTTCAGGCCAAGACCAGCCCCCCCACTACAGAAGTTATGTGCCTGGGGTGGGGTTGCCCACATGATCTGCCCAGTTAGGAATTTGTAACTTATAACAGCACACTTTTTTGTCCACAGATTTGACATTTATATACTTTGCCATGGCTTCCTTTTTAAAGGAGATTCCCTAAGAAAACTATTTGCTTTTTAAATGTCTTTAAGCCTTGTGCCATAGAAATGGGAGGACTGAAATGCTGGTGGGTCCTGATTTCAAATGTCTGCATGGTAATTTGGAAATAAATGTTCACCCCTGAGGTCCCTCTCCATTCACTTATGCGGAAGGGAGGGGCTACCTCAGACCTGCCCCATGTCTCCCAGGGGGACAGGGCCTACCCTTCTTTCTGTGACAGGACAGTAAGCAGCTAGGACAATTCCTGGGCAGGTGGAATGGGGAAACTGAGACAAGGAAATGAAACAAGGCCAAACACTTTGACCAACTCACAGCCAACTGGTGAATTGCAAGACCTTAGCTCCCCTAACCAAGGACATTTGGAGTCTCTCCTCCCTGACCAGAGAATAGACAGCTTAAATCTCCCTGGTTTGGGAGACAGAGGACAGAGACCCAGTTAATGTCATTTGTGCCTACTGAACCCAAGGACAGATGAAGCCAGGGGAACAAATAGCAAAAATCCCATTAAAAGCCAGATAAACCAAGATAAAAATAAAACAGTAAAGCAGACGGAAGAAAAATCCCACCCCCCATACACTCATTTGATGCACCAGCATATTAAAAACGCACCTGGAAAGTTTGTGAATATTTTGCTGAAACCCTCCCCTAAGATTCTCACCCACAGAAGAAGATAAAAAGCCCTCACGACGAGGACCCAATGCAGGCTCACTCTAGGGCATGCCCACGTCTCTTCCCCGGGCATGAGCTTTTCATTTCCTCCTACACTCTAAGGGTCCCCAGGAGACCTCCAGCCAAGGGAGCAGTGGGCAGTGGCAGCTCAACCCAGGCTTACCCCTGATCCTGTCTCCAGGGCCGCCTTTTCTCTGACCTCCCAGTGAACTAACAGCAGCCCCTCCTCGGCTCACTCCTTTCCTATAAGGTTCCTAGGGAGTCAAAGCAGAGCCCTGCCTAGGCTCTCTTCTGCTGCTTCTTCTACCCTCTGTCCCTTTGTCCCGAGCCTTAATAAACGTACTCTCAAAACCACCTGGACTCAAGTTGTGAAATCTTCCCTGCACAACGTCAAGGACCGGCACACTGCAGCCGGCCTGAGGCTGATCCGCTTTGGTCTTATCCCTGTCCAATAATAACACTACCACTGAGGCCTGGCACCAAAGTCAGTGGCCACTGGTGACCAACAGTGGGTGGCTCCAGACTCTCACAAATTCCTACCAGGGTGCCCACAGACTTGGGAGATAGGCTCACCCCACCTCCCCACCTTCCCAGCCAGGAGTGTGGCAGTGGCGACAGTCTTACACCCTCCCTTATGGCCAGCACATCCTTCCCTCCACCACAGGGACCCAGGAAGGTCTGTAAGGAGCATCCCCAGCTGGAGGGACTGGTCCCAGAAACTCCCAGAGCCCTTGGCCACTGCCATGGTGGGTTGGGGAAGGAGGAACCATTAAGGCCACAGGCTCAGATGGACAGGGCCAGGGAAATAGAGGCGAAGAGCCTGAGGTGTATGGCCCAGTGAAGGGAAGGCTCTGCAATGGTAGATGCCAGGCAGGGGTCCCTGCCAATGAGCCTGAGAATCAGGGTTTCTACCAAATAGTTGTGAGGTAAGTAATAACTGATCGTGAGACATACAGACGTGTTTAAAGTAACTAAGGATACATGTAAATTTCCGCCTTCCACCTGAGAATAACTAATGTAAAACAAGAAACAGGAGGCACCCTCTCCCCTCCTCCATCCAGAGCATTACCTTTGCTTTTCTCTGTCCTAAGCTCCAAGGGCCCCTCTTTTCTTCTGTAACTCTTTCCCAAGCCCACACAGTTCCCAAGCCTACACAGCCCGGCTGTCTCCGTTCCACTACCTCTGTAACTTTATTTTTAGGTAGAGGGGAAGAGAGGGAGAAAGAGAGAGAGAGAAACTTTGACATGCAAGAGAAACATCAATCAGCTGCCTCACACATGCATCAGGGACCTGGCCTCGCAAGCCAGAAATGTGCCCTTATGGGGAATGGAATTAGTGACCTTTCAGCTCGCAGGCCAGTGCTCAATCCACTGAGCCACAACAGCCAGGGATGTAACTCTCTAAGTAAACTTTCTCTTATTGGAAGGAAGTCAGGAAGGCAGGAAGAGAGAAAGAGAGAAAGGAAGGAAGGAAGGAAGGATGGACGGAATGAAGGAAGGAAGAAAGGAAAGGAAGAAAGAAAGGAAAGAAGGAATGAAGGAAGGGAGGAAAGAAAGAAAAAAGAGTACAAAGTAACATTTAAACCATCTCTTCCTAGAGTGTGAAATCTGTGTGGATAAATAGGGTTCTTCAGGAAGTAACCTCACAGGTGGTCTGATCAAAATTGGTGTCTGGGCAGGTCATGGTGGGTAGCCATGCCCCAGGCCTGTGACATTTTAGTAAAAGGCTTATCTTTGCCTTAATCAAGGCCTGTCCCTTGTTTCTGTAATATAAGTTAACACATCTTTGAAATGCCCACTTTTACACTCCTCTTTCCTAAAATGGAACCACCCTCTAGAAAGCACATAACCTTAACTATCCTGCAATCCAGTTGAAACCAGAAACGTCAGGGTGTTCTTTCTGCCTGTCACTACCAGAACAAGTAAACAGAGACATGGATTGAATCTTTATGGGCAGTTTATTCAGATGTCGGGTGATCTGAGAAGACAGTGGGTTATGTACCTTAAAAGACCCACTGTCTTACATCTTGTCTCAAACCGACCTTTTTATAAGGAGAAGAAGAGGGTGGGTAAGGGGGTTGGAATTTAAGAAAAAAGTACGTAAGGGGTTTGGAATTCAGGGAAAAGGTTAATCAGATGAAATCTGCAGTCTGGCAATTTTGCTAGCATCCTTTCATCTGTGATTATTTATCTGCATCCTGATCTGAGGAGATTCTCTCCCTGTAGCACAATGGCTCAGTTAGCATCTTGATCCCTTCAGTCCTCCTGGAGCACAACCATGGAGTTGCCCGTGAGTCTTCTGAAGGCAGGGTGGGTCCCGTCACACATTCAGTTTCCTGGAACAATAGCTTTCTACCTGCATTAATCACTAAGCCTGTCAACTATAATTTAAAGCTAAAAATGTTTACCTTCTTGAGCTCCCCCATCACAATTCCCACCTTGCTTTCTCCCACCTCTATGGAGTCTTCTTTACATTTCCTCCTTAATTTCAAATGCATTTAAAAATTGCAAAACTGTCATTCTCCAGGGCATTTGAGGTCTTGCTCCCCAACATATTTATTGCCAGTTTGACTCAAATAAATTTATTAAAATTATCTACAGGTTTGGAAATTTCTTAGGTGCACACCTGGACCAAGGAAGCCACACAGGACGGCAGGTATTCCACATCAAGTTAGTTACACGTGGGGCCTCTGCTCATTTGCCGTCTGTCAGCCCCGCTCCTGGCATAGCTTGGCATGATGTGGGGGGCTCCCAGGAAGGTCAACAACAAGAGCCAGATCAAAGGCTCACCTACAGGTGCAGGATTGTGGCTTTGGCCATTTGGGGTGATGTTTAGGAGCCAGAACTTTATTTCAAAAGCCCACAATGCAGGCTTTGGGGTGCTCCTTCTCTGGGTTGATATAACAACATCCAAACCCAGGGATAATTTTTATAAGAGTTCACTTGAACCAAACTAGTGTAATATGCCAAGAAGCAAGGTCTCAAATGCTCTAGAATATTTTTTATGTATCTGGAATTAAGGAGGGAATATAAAGAAGATTCAGGGAGGCAGGAGAAAGCAAGATGGGAACTGGATTATAGGAGAGTTAACAAGATTCTGTGCTCTCTTTTTTTTTATTTCCCTAATTTTTTTCTTAAATATATTTTATTGATTATGCTATTACAGTTGTCCTATTTTCCCCCCTTTATTCCCCTCCGCCCCACATCCCCCCCATTCCCCGCCCTTTAGTTTTTGTCCATGGGTCATGCATGTAAGTTCTTTGGCTTCTATATTTCCTATACTATTCTTAACCTCCCCCTGTCTGTTTTCTACCTACTGCTTATGCTACTTATTCTCTGTACTTTTTCCTCCTCTCTCCCCCTCCCACTCCCCTGTTGATATCCCTCCATACCTTATATAAATCCCTTTAACATTTCATATAATAAAGGCTGTGTGATGATGAACTCCTTGAACTTGACCTTATCTGAGAAACACTTTATCTGCCCTTCCATTCTAAATGAAAGTTTTGCTGGATAGAGTATTCTTGGATGTAGGTCCTTGCCTTTCATGACTTGGTATACTTCTTTCCAGCCCCTGCTTGCTTGAAAGGTCTCCTTTGAGAAGACAGCTGATAGTCTTATGGGAATTCCTTTGTAGGTAACTCTCCTTTTCTCTTGCTGCTTGTAAGATTCTCTCCTTGTTTTTAATCTTGCGTAATGTAATTATGATGTGCCTTGGTGTGTTCCTCTTTGGATCCAACTTCTTTGGGACTCTCTGAGCTTCCTGGACTTCCTGGAAGTCTATTTCCTTTGCCAGATTGGGGAAATTCTCCTTCATTATTTGTTCAAATAAATGTTCAATTTCTTGGTCTTCCTCTTCTCCTTCTGGCATCCTTATGATCCAGATGTTGGGCTGTTTACAGATGTCTCCGAGGTTCCTAAGCTTCTCCTCATTTTTTTGAATTCTTGTTTCTTCCTTCTGGTCCACACCATTGATTTGAGTCCCAGTTTCCTTCTCTTCCCTATTGGTTCCCTGCACATTTCCCATCATTTTCTTTAGCATATCCTTCATTTGTTCATTTATTTGCATCCAACTCTCTTCCAATTTTGTGAGCATCCTGATTACCAGTGTTTTGAACTGTGCATCTGATAGGTTGACTATCTCCTCATCCCTTAATTGTAATTTTTCTGGAGCTCTGTTCTATTCTTTCATTCGGGCCTTTTTTTTCCCCTCCCCCTCATTGCGCCTGTTACTTTACGGGGCAGAGCCTTATGTGTTCACCAGTGCGGGGTAACCTACTTGTTGTGTTGTGATGTGACACTTCCTTTGGGGGCGGGGCCTGGGAGGGAGCAGTGGTGCTTGCTCCATTTACCGCTGGCTCCCAATCACCCTCACCCCAGTAACCTCTCCTGTGAGTCTGGGAGCCGCTCCGGCCGCTGCCTCAACCCCCTCAAGTGCTTTCAACAGGTGGTTCGAGGCTTCCTTCCACCCCCCACCACCCCCACCCCACCCCCGCTCCCCGCGATGGTGGGCTGTGCGGTCTGCTCCACTCCCCAGCTCCTTCTCCTGGTCTATCTGCATGTGAAAGAGGGACTGCCTGGTCCACCAGTCTTGGCCCCGCTGGTTCCCACGGGCTTCTCCGGGTGCGCCAGCTGCAGGCTTCGCTGAGTGCACTGGCCACATTTTTGCCAGGCACGCCCGCAGTGAGTCTCTCTGGGCAAACTGTCATCTGGCTGCGCAAACTCTCTGCCCGGCTCCACCCAGCTTACCGGTCTGGATGAACATGTCCTCTCTAACTTCTTGGATGTTGGACTTCCACTTGGTTCGATTCTCTGTCCATTCTGGTTGTTTGTTTTGCTTTTTAACTTGTCGTTTATCCTTTTTGGTTATGAGCAGAGGCACAGTGTGTCTACCTGTGCCTCCATCTTGGCCAGAAGCCAGATTCTGTGCTCTCTTGAGGTGGGCATGCCTTTAAGGGATATTACTTCTAGCATCTCAAAGGTGTGTTAACCTAGATACACAAGGAAAACCGACAGGGCTGGCTTAACACCTCTCACTCAAGAAATTACAAGCCGAGGGGAGGTGGGGGGCTGCCACCATGCCTGTGCAGTTAGAAGTGGTGACTTATTACAGCACCCCCTCTTTTGCCTACATCTACACACTACTACAAGCTGAGAGTTTTTGATTCCCAGGGTTTCCATGCATTTGGGAGAGAATTTTTACCTAACAATGTCTTTGCAAAACCTGACAGTGGCCAAGGCTGACAAGAACCACCTTCGGTGACTGCTGGATTCAGTAACAGTTGTGGGGCAGCTTCTTTCACCTTCAACTCCTGTACCAATAATTGTCATTTCCTTGTCATGCCAGTGAGCCAGGGACCCACACTGCTCCCTCCTAGGATTTCCGAAAGTGCTAACTGAACTCTGGTACCCCTCAAGTGTTCTGGCCCCCCTTGGCCTGAGGAGAACCTTTCATAACAGCCCATTCTATTGAAAGACCCATCACAGTGTTGGACAAGACACTCCTCTACCCTCGGTGTTCTTCTGGTTGGGCTAATAAGCACACAAACATGAGAAAGGTTAGCAGGAGAACCACCTTTAATACACATTTATGCATGGGGACCCACATGCAGGAGAGGTACAGAGACACAAAGGGAAAGTGGGGTGCATAAGACATCCTGTGCTGGGGTAGAGGGAGGGTGCCTTGGGGACCTCAGAGGGTCAGTGCAGGAGGAGGGTGAGAGTGGATGTTTGGAGATTCCAGGTTTATCCTGCCCTGTAGCTACATCAGAAGAGGTTATCTGATACTCTAATTATGGGCAAGGCCCCTAATTCAAGTCTCCTAGGTAGTCAAGCAGGCAGATATTTTTCAAGTCCACAGAGTCTTGGTTGCCTCTAGCTCAAAACAATCCACATACCACAGAGGCACATCCAGTTTTGTTTGTTGGTCTGTCTGTTTGTTTTTTGAAGAAGGGAAGGGAGGGAGTAAAAGAGGAAGAGAAACATGGATGTGAGAGAAACATGGATTGGTTGCCTCTCTCCTGCCCCCACCAGGTCAGCAAGGGCTTGGAGGGGCCTGGCCTACAACCCAGGCTTGTACCCTGACCTACAACATTTCAGTTTGTGGTAGGACATTCAACCCACAGAGCCACACCTGTCAGGGCCACAGAGGCACATCTTGAAGTGACTGGTTCTGAACCCCCACAACAGCTTGTGACAGCGTTAAAGAGCAAATTTAAATTGTCCATGACACTTGCTGAGCACTGAGAGACAGTCTTTCCTAAGAGCAAGCGTGTGTTCGGGTAAGGGGTTCTGGCTAAACCGACCGAACTACGGGGTTCTTGTGGACCGGACCACATCACCGGACGGAGGGCGGAGCTTGAGGGACCTGACCAGGTATTCAGCGTGGTCAGATTTCTTGAGGGCCGGGTGTTCTGATTAAAGTGAGTTAGGATTCTTGCTGAAAAGTCGACTATGCAGAGATGAACACAGAAGCCCCAAGTCAGTTCTACTTGAAAAAGCGCTGCAGGAAGCCTGAATGGAGTTCGGCTCAGGAGAGAACTGGTAATGCAAGAGCATCAAAACCTGCAGAGATTTTTTATTAAAGGTTATTTGAACCAAACTGACCACAGGGAAGCCGTTTTGAGTCGTTGCTGGGAAGCAGTGACTCAAAATTTTCGAAAAATGACAATTTTGCAGTTTCTTTTATGCATTTGGAGTTACGGGGGAAGACGAGGAAGATTCAATGAGGGTGGAGGTTCAGTGACAGGTAGTTAAGATCATGTGCTGTTGTGAAGGGAGGAGCCCTTTAGTTAGAGGCGCAGAATCAACTCACCGGGCTTGCTTAAGGAAAGAGGAAACTTTTGCAAGAAAAGTCATAGGCCTGGGGCCTAAGACTACCAGCCATGGCCTGCCAAGTTAGGAATTTATGACCAGATCACCTGTGAAGTTGTAACAGGGTGGAGCCAAGGGGGAGCCCCAGATAGGGATTTGTAATGGGGTGTCCTGGAAATATTAGAAATATATATATATATATGATGCCCTCACGCCCACAAATCTGAGCTGGGGGATAGGACGCAGGGAGCAGGGCCATGCAGAGTTGTTTTGTATGGCAGCAGCTTTGCAGCTAACCACTGGCATGGTCATTTAACAGATCTATAACCTTTAACTGGTTGCATAGATATGTTAAATAGCTGTGGCCATGCTTTGAGCCAGGGGGATGGAAGTGACTTCCACCCAAGATGTAACAGGAAAGGGAGGAACACGTGGCTTTTGGTGAGAGGGGAGAACCCTGCGGCGTTGGGCTCCCTTTGCCACGCAGCTTAGGAAGCTGAGAAGCAAGATGTAGCAGAGATGCAGAGCTCTCTCTTAGCAGTTGAGAAGCATGCAGGAGAGATGCTGCAGGAAGGAAAGTCAGGACCACGTGGCTGTGGCAGGAATGACCCCACGGCTTGGGCAGAGGGCAGGACCACGCGGCTTTGGGGTTGCTCCTTTTGCCATGTGGCCTAGGAAGCAGGAGAGACTTTGCCTGGAAGAAAAGGGGTGAAAGGACTCTTGCTGGTGGGCCATGAGAAGGTGCCACATGGTTTTGGATTAACTGGAGATCGCGGTGGCGACACAGCGGATGGTGTTGGAACTGAGGGTCTGACTGAATCACAGACTTCTACTTCTTTTCCTGAGATACGGTACCCTGGACTGGGCAGAGGGGAGAAGGAAGGACTGTGTGTGTTTGTGGGTATTCTAAAGAACTTGAGTACTTTAAATGAGACATTAAGTCATTACTACAAGCCTGTATAACTTGTAAATAAATAATTCCTTTCCTTTTCACCAGTCTCTGGCATTGAAAGACGTCTTTCCTTTGGTGGCGAGCATAATGAACCTAGAACAAGGTGGGGGGGGGACCCCAGGAGCACAAAGGGGCTCCTTTTGGTAACCGTATATCGTTGGGTACCCCTGCCTTGTTCTGTAACAAGGTCACTTGCCATAGATTTCCCCTGCCCCCCCTTTTTTCATTGCCAACTACAGCCCAGCCTTTTTCTAGCAGAACAGAGTAAAGCGGAGATCATCAAGCTGAATATTGATGTGTGTGCCTTTCTCTGGGCTACAGGCAGAAAAGTGTGGGGAATGCTGGCTTCAGAGTGAAATCCAGGCTCTTCAGCCCTGCTGTGTGAGGGTCTCGGACTTCATCTCCCAGCACAGCTCACCTTCGCGTACGCTTCCCAGACACCCTTTCCTCTGCTTTCAAGCTCCAGAAACCCCAGTAAACCTTAACCAGGCATCACCAGTAATGAAGGTCACCTTGGAGCCATTCCAGGCAGACAGTGAACTCTGTCTGCCTACTGACTACCCTGTCAGTTCCCTTCAAAAATAGGCACTGAGTCCTGGCTGGTGTGGCTCAGTTGGCTGGAGCACCATCCCCACACACTTCCTCATCCAGGTCTAGGTGCATATGAAAGGCAACAAATGGATGCTTCTCTCTCACATCAATGTTTCTCTCTCTCTAAAAGCAATGAAAAATGCCATTGGGTAAGGATAAATACATATATTTATCTTGAGACCCTCCTTACCTGCAGGCCCCCCTCCCAGCTATGAACACCCCTGCAGAGGATGCAGCTTCTGCATACCTGTCCTCCAGGAGAGCTCTCCCCAAAAGGTGATACTTCCCTCTTTGCAAAAGAGCCATTTGTTCACTTGTTTTACCTTCCTGCTGTGCCTATGAGGTTTTCAGGTCTTCCAGAATAAGCTCCACTTGCTCACCCTTAACTGGGCTGCTCTGGGTTGATACCCAGTGAATGCTAAATTGAATGAACTCAGAGATAAGGACAACAGAGCCATTGGACATTATCTCAATATTTGGAGAGATGACTGAACAAAGAAAACCAGAATGCAAAGGAGAAGGTAGATGGGGGTGGGGGGAGGGGACGACGCTGTCATTTTAACCAGTTAGGTGTGGGAGATAAAAGGCAGGAAAAAGCTGAAGGAGACAAGTTTCATGTCTCATTGAAGGGTCCAAATTTATCTACAAAAGACTGTGAACAATAGACTGCAAATAATCATCACCCACAAATACCACAGTGAACCAGCTGCAAGGTCCCTAACCTCACAGGGCAGTGCTGTCTGTGCATGGTGGGTGTTTCCAGGCCTGTGTCACTTTCCCAGGGCTGGCAGCACACATCTCACCACCAACCAGATGACTTAAAAGGACAGGAATTTATCCTCTCGCAGCTCTGGAGGCCAGAGTCTGAAATCAAGGTTCGGTCAGGGCCTGTCTGTCTGAAGACTCCAGGAAAGAAGCCTCCCTTGCCTTCTCCTGACTTCTGGTAATTACCAGCAATCCCTAGTGTTCCTGGCCCTTGTGGACACATCACTGGGGTCTCTGCCTCCATCCTCACTGAGTTTCATCCTGTGAGTCTGCATTCATGTGTCCTGCCTATAAAGATGCTCATCACTGGATTTCAAGCTCACTCACCCTAATTCAGTCTAATTTTGTCTTACTTAACTCGTTTATATCTGCAAAGACCCTATTTCCAAATAAGGTCACATAATAGATTGGGCCTTAAACATATCTTGTTGGGGGGGGGCACATTTCTACCCATTAGAGGGCCTTCACTGCCACCCAGATTTGCACATGAAGTAAACCCAGCTTGAGGGGGTGGGGCCGCAACACTGATTTATAAAAGAAATATATATTTGGTTATTCAGATGACCAAAGTATATATTTGCTTAGTGTGGACAGTGATAAATGTGGCTTTTGTTATGGGAATGAGTTGATTTTGTTAAGTACCCATACTTAGGGGCGGACCTCCAGGAAACCAACCTGTGATTAGAGGGTTGTAACTTCGGTACTACACCCTGACCTCTAGGAAGGGAAGAGGGCTGGAGATGAAGTTCCGCCGGGAATGACCAGTGACTTAATCACTCCTGCCTCTGCAACGAAGCCTCCACAAAACCTCAAGAGCCAGGATGCGGAGAGCTCCCGGTTGGTGAACACAGGGAGGTTCTGGGAGAGGGGTGCCCCTGGAGAGGGTATGGGAGCTCCCCGTCCCTTCCTACACACCTGGCCTTTATGTCCCTTCCACCTGGATTTCCTGAGTCTTGTCCTTTTATAATGAACTGGTGATCTAGTGAGTAAAATGTTTCTCTGAGTTCTGTGAGCTGCTTGAGCAAATTAACAGAATTAAAGAAGGAGGTTGGGGGGACCGCTGATAAGTGGCCAGTTGGTCATAAGTACAGGAAATAATCTGGACTTCTGATTGGCACCCTAGTTGGAACCTCTAGTCTATAGTTGGCTGGTCAGAAGCACAGGTGATAGTCTGGCTTCTGTGACTTGTGTGCATGTGTGTCTCTGTGTTCAGGGGGCTGAACTCTCCTTGCAGGACCGAACTCATCACTTGTGGAAATGGATGCTGTCTCTGGGTAGACAGTGTCAGAACTGAGGTGCACTCTCAGGCACCCTGCTGACGCCCAAGAACTGTTTGTTGCTGTGGGGAAACTCCTCACCATCACCTTGGAATTGGGGCAGGAAACCTCAAGTTAGGGGTTAAAGGAAGACTTAGAAAAAGTCTTTACGAAGGCCAGTAGCTAGAGAGTGTCAGAAAATTCCCCAAGTGGGTCGTGGCCTGTTTAACAGATTCAGTGGCAGTAAGTTGGTCCACGGGCAGCATGTGTTTGAATTGCTGGGCGCCCTATGTGTGGGGTTTGTCAGTGAACAGGTGCGCTGTTTCAGTCTGCGCTTGGGGGCTGGCAGTGCAGAGGGCACACTGTGTGCACTATGTACGCCGTTTTACTTTATTATTATTTGTCAAATTATAAGGGGAATCTTATTCAGGAAGTTATAAAGGTACTAGAAAGGCCCTTGGAACTCAGGAAAAAGAGGGAGACAAACACCACCATGAAGGACAAAAGAGGAAGGAGAGGCCCCAGATATAGCCAGAGGAAGAGAGAGAGAGGGCAGGCCCTGGGGAAGGGTGGGGGTGGGGAAAGGCGAGGGCGAGCTCTGCAGAGAGCTATTTTATTATTTAAAAATTTATTTCTACAATTACAGTTGATACACAAAGTGTTAGTTTCAAGTGTACAATGTAATGATTAGACATTTATATAACTTACACAGTGACGCCCAGCAAGTCTAGTACCACCACACATAGTTATTACAGTATTATTGACTATATTCTCTATGCTGCACTCATATCCTTGTGACTATTTTATAACTACCAATGTGTGCTTTTTATTTTTTTCAACTCGTACTTCTTAATTCCTTCACTTTTTTTACCTAGCCCCTAACCCACCCTCTCCTCCCCCTGGCAACTATCGTTTGTTCTTTGTATCTGTGAACCTATTTGTTTTCTTTTTTTATTTTTAGATTTCACATATAAATGAATTTATATGATATTTGTCTTTCTCTGCCTGACTTATTTCACTGACATAATAACGTCTAGGTCCATAAATGTTGCAAATGGTGAGGTTTCATTCTTTTTTATATATCCGGTTGTGTAATATTCCACTGTATGTGCACCACATCTTTTCTTATCCACTCATTCATTGATGGACACCTAGGTTGCTTCTATATCTTTACTATTGTAAATAAAGCTGCTGTGAACACAGGGGTACATATATCTTTTTGAATAAATGTTTTCAATTTATTTGTATAAATGCCTAGAAGTAGCATTGCTGGGTCATATGGTGATTCTATTTTTTAATGTTTTGAAAAATGCCATACTGTTCTCCACAGTGGCTGCACCGGCCCGCAGCGAAGAGTGACTGGGGCCCCCTTTTCCCCACAGCCTCGCCAGCACTTTTTTGTTGACTTATTGATGGTAGTAGCCACTCTGACAAGCGTGAGGTCTCATTTGGCTTTAATTTGCATTTTCCTGATGGTTAGTGACATGGAGCATCTTTTCATGTGTCTGTTGGCCATCTGTATGTCCTCTTTGGAGAAGTGTCTATTCAGGACCCCTGCCCATTTTTTAATCAGGTTGTTTGTTGTTACTATTGTTTTGATATTGGGTTGTATTAGCTCTTTCCAAATTTTGGGTATTAACTCCCTTATTGGATATGTCATTTGCAAATGTATTTTACCATCTAGTAGGTTGTCTTTTTATGTTGTTCATCAAAGGTTTTCTTTGTAGGGCAAAAGCTGTTTAGTTTGATGTGGTATCATTTGTTTATTTTTATTCTTGTTGGTTTTTCCCCCAGGAGATTTCTCCAAAAACATATTGCTGATACCAATGTCAAAAAGTTTGTTCCTGTTCTCTTCTAAGAGTTTTATAGATTCAGGTCTTACAGTTAGATTGGTGATCCATTTTGAGTTTATTTTTATATATGGTAAGAAAGTGGTCTAGTTTCATTTTTTTACATGTATCTGTCTACTTTTTTCCAACACCATTTATTGAAGAGACTGTCTTTAGCCCATTTTATGTTCTTGTCTCTTTTGTTGCATATTAATTGACCATATAAGTATGGGTTTATTTCTGGGCTCTCTATTGTGATTCATTGATCTTTGTGTCTGTCTTTGTGTCATTACCATGTTGTTTTGATTACTATGGCTTTTCAGTATAGTCCAACTTTGTTCTTCTTTCTCAATATCACTTTAATTAATTGAGGTCTTTTGTGGTTCCTAAAATCTTAATTTTAGGATTACTTGTTTTATAAAACAAGTATAAAAAATGCCATTGGTCTTTTGATAAGGATGGCACTGAATCTGCTAGTTGCTTTAGCTAATACAAACATTTTATCAATAATAATCCTTCGTAACCATGAGCATGGTCTATCCTTTCATTAATTTGCATTTTCAATTTCTTTCATCAGTGTCTCATAGTTTTCAGAGTACAGGTCTTTTGCCTTTTTAGTTAAATTTATTCCTAGGTATTTTATTCTTTTTGATGCAATCATAAATGGAATTATATTTTTAAAAACATTTTATTTATTTATTTATTTTTAGAGAGAGGGGAAGGGAGGGAGAAAGAGAGGGAGAGATACATCAATGTGTGGTTGCCTCTCATGTGGCCCCCGCTAGGGACCTGGCCTGCAATCCAGGCATGTGCCCTGACTGGGAATCGAACTGGCAACCCTTTGGTTCACAGCCCACGCTCAATCCACTGAGCTACACCAGCCAGGTGGAATTACATTCTTAATTTGGCTTTCTGATAGTTTGTTATTAGTGTATATAAACACATTAGATTTCTGAATACTAATTCTATATCCTGCAGCTTTACTGAATTTATTAGTTTCAGTAGTTTCTGTTGGAATTTCTAGGGTTCTCTCCACATAGTGTTATCTATAAATAATGACTTTACTTCTTCCTTTCCAATTTGAATGTATTTTTTTCTTACCTAAATGCTGTGGCTAGAACTTCCAATACTATGTTGAATAAGAGTGAGCATTCTTGTCTTGTTCCTGATCTTAGAGAAAAAGATTTCAGCTTTTCATTATTGAGTATGATGTTGGCTGTGGGTTTGTCGGATGTGGCCTTTGTTATTTTGAGGTTTATTTTCTCTACCCCTACTTTACAGAGAGTTTCTATCACAAGTTGATATTGATTTTGTCAAATGCTTTTCCTGTATCTATGGATATGATTTTTACCCTTCATTTTATGTGATGTATCATGGCCACTGACTTGCGGATATTGAACAACCTCGCATCCCACCCAGGAATAAATCCCCCTTGAGCATGGTGTATGACTTTTTAATGTATTGCTGAATTTGGTTTGCTAATATTGTCTTGCAACTATGTTCATCAGTGTTATTGGCCTATAATTTTCTTGTTTTGGTAGTGTCTTTGTCTGGTTTTGGTGTCAAGGAAATGCTGTCCCCATAGAATGAGTTTGGGTACTTTCCTTCCTCCTCAATTTTTTAGAATAGTTTGTTAATTCTTCTTTGAATATTTGGTAGAATTAACCTGTGAAGCCATCTAGTCCAGGAGTTTTGTTAGTTGGGAGTTTTTTGATAACTGATTTAATTTCATTACTAGTGATTGTTCTGTTCAGGTTTTCTGTTTCTTCCTGATTCAGTACTGATCTACACCATGTTATTATATAATGGACTTGAGCATCCATGGGTTTTGGTATCTGTGAGAGTCCTGGAACCAATTCCCCATGAAGACCATGAGTAGTTAAGTTTGTGGTGAGTTTAAAGTTATACATAAATTATTGACTTTGAGGGTGGTCAGAGTCCCTAACCCCCACATTATTGTTCAATGATCAGATGTACTTGGTGTTTGAGGAATGAGGAGTAATTCAAAATTCTTCCTGTGTGGTGGAAAAATATGTGGTGGCATCCAGGTGTTCAACAGCAAAAAAGTAGATGGAGCTATGCTAACATAGGAGGTGTAAAACACTAAAAAGTTCAGGTGCAGCTAATTGAGAAGGAAAGAGGACTGAGATGAATGGGTACCTGTTATGTATCTCTGTGCTGGCTATTTAAAAAAATCTTTTTTGATCCACATGTGCTGGGTGTTGTGTTATCATGGCATGAATGGAAGAATGCATCCACTTCTCCCTAGCATCTAAGGAGGTTACGCAGCAAGGGGGCAGACACAGGACTTTCCTACTATTCCTGGGACTGAGAGGAAATACTTGAGGTAGGCACACCATGGTTCTGTGACTTAAATGGTATCGGGTGGGCAGGCTGGGTGGACATGGAGGGGCCAGGATAAGGTCTGGGCTCTGAAACAGGATCAGGACACAGATCTGGGTGTGGGATACAGGTCTGCTGTCTAAGATGGGATCAGGGTGTGGGATCCAGCATGCAGCAAGCCCCTCTTTCATACAGAAGAGATTTCAAACTGTTATGTGGACCTTGGGGCTCCAGTCTCTATCGGTTCTGGTGAGAATTAAATGATAAAATGCAGGTGGTGAGCCTAGCAGCTGCTGAGCATATTGTTCATGGTTTCTGCATCTACTGATATGGTCATATCAATAGATGCAGACCCCCACACCCCCACATCTGTACTGCCAGGTCCTTGACCCATTTCCTTTCTCTGAGGCCCACTTCTTACTCTGAAATTCCAGGATCCTGGGACTCACCTCATTTAAGGAGCAGACAGAAAGGATGAAACTCCTGTAAATGGAAACATTCACAAAACTGCAAGGATCAGGGTGGTTCCCGCCTGATGGAGCTGAATCCTGTCCAGGACAAATGCGTAAGAATCGTGAGGACTGAGAAGACACGAGGCAGCAGGACAGACACCGTGGAACGGGGCCTTCCCAAGCCTTGCAGCTGCTGTGACATGCCATGAAGCCCCATCTTCTTCCCACAGGCTCCCCAGATTGGTGTCCTGTACTCCTCCAGGACTCCATGGCTAAGCCATCACCCCCTGACAACCCAGGACCCCTAGGGGACCCCCTTTCCCGAGCCTACCTCTAAACAGTGGTAGGGAAGTGACCCCTCCTCCCTGCCACCCTCCAGTCCCTTTGTCCTCCAGGTGGACCATCTCCCTTCATTAAGGCTCACTCCAGCCCCCTGGGTTGCTGAATTCATCAGAGTTTGTCGACTACAGCTGGTCCCAGAGTGTCTGGCTCAGTTGGTGTTAATACCCCAATGCTAGTGAACAGCTCCCCAAACTGACGTTTGCAGTATTGTTGTTTCCTGGACCACAACACCCAACACGTGATTTCAAGGAAAGGGAAGGCACCTTTCTCCAGTGACAACTGGGCCATGTCAGAGGCGCTTCTGCTGGAGCTCTGAGCAGTAAGCTGTCTCGGCCTATGTTTAGTTTTAAAGTCTTTTTGCCTTCAGCAGAAGGAAAAAGAAAACATAAAAGTAGGTAACAGCCCTCTTGGGACAGCTGGGAGGCCTGTCTTGTGAGAACCTTATTAACACAGAGCTCCTGGGCTCAGTGGATTGTCACTGGACCTTTGCACCCGCCACATGCCTTCTGCTCTTCATCAGCTGAGGACCATGTGTTGGTCAGCATTTTCTAGAAAAACAGAAGCAGTAAGGGTGTGTGTGTGTGTGTGTGTGTGTGTGTGTAGAGAGAGAGAGAGAAAGAGAGGGGGAGAGGGAGAGAAAGGACTGTCTCACCAGATGGCAGGGCTGGCAAGCCTGAAATCTGCAGGGCAGGCGCAGGGTGGAGGCCCAGGGAAGAGGTGCTGTTGCAATCTGGAGTCTGAAGGGAGACTGCAGGGAAAATTCCTCCTCCTTGGGGACATCACTCTTAAGGACTTCCACAGACTGGATGAGGCCCCTCCACATTAGTCAAAGTCTATTAATTTTTAAAAAATTTTTCTATATTTACTTTTAGAGAGAGGGGAAGGGAGGGAGAAAGAGAGGGAGAGAAACATCAATGTGTGGTTGCCTCTCACACACACCCTCCTGGGGACTTGGCAGTCAACCCAGACATGTGCCCTGACTGGGAGTCCAACTGGCGACCCCTTGGTTTGCAGGCCGGTACTCAACCCACTAAGCCACACCAGCCAGGGCTCAAAGTCTATTCATTTAAATGTGGATCTCATTTTTTAAAAATGGTGTTTGACCAAATGCCTGGGTCCCGTGGCCAGGGCAAGGAGACACATAAAATGAACCATTGCACCCTGCTTCTCACTCCCCTGAAGGGTATGAGCATTCATGGGTCCACCCACACTCACAAGGGCCACCCCTGCCCAGCCTCCGCTTCCCGCCTTGGCCGTGCATCCCAGACCCCTCCTGCCTGCCGGGCCTCGGTCTAGTTTCCCCCACCTTCACTAGGAAACCCAGGGCCCGCGGCCACAGTCGGCCGCCTCCACTCCCTCACTCCCTCCTCCACACCGCTCCGGCCCAGCACTTCTGCTCTGCCCACCGCCTCCACCAGAGCCTGCGTCAGAGACCCCGGCAGTGTTTTCTCCTCCTCTAAACAGCATCTTGAAACAGCACTCAACCCCCTGACCAGCCCTCATTCTTGAACCGCACTTGCTCCTCGCCTCCCCCACTTCGCTTCGCCCCCGCCCCCTGCCGCCCTTCCTCCAGCCCTCCCTTGCTCTCCCCTCCTCTCCCCCGCTCTTCAAACCTAGCCTTTCTGAGGCTGCTTCCCCACGGACCACGCCCACCCAGGGTCTCTAACTGCTGTGATTTCAGATTTGTACTCCAGCCTCGCCCTTCTCCCAGATACCTGCTTCCATGTCTGGACCTAATTCACTGTTTGTCTTTGGGACATCTCAGACCCAGCAAGACAAAAACCCGCCATCCTCTCCCAACCCCTCCCAGATACCTGCTTCCAAGTCTGGACCCAACTCAGGCCCAAGCCACAGCTGTTCCTCATTCTAAGGCCACACAGCACGGCGAGGAGAAATCAGCCAGCCAACTGCGGGAGCACCATCTCCCACCTGCATTTCTGCTGCCCCTTATAACGTGGCACCCGCTTCTTCTGCTCCAACCTGTTTCGAATCGTGGCCGTGGTAAAAGTATGACCCCGTCAGGCCACGCCCAGTCGAGTCCCACCGCACGCACTCTCCCCTCCTACCCCCGCGTCTGCGCGCAGTTCTTGCCCCAAGGGGACCAAGCTCCGCTGCACAGCCTTCCCCTGTGCTGTTCTTTGCAGGAATGCTCCTCCCGTACACCTCTGCTTTGTCCACCATCCGCCTCCTGTGCCCTCAGATACCACTTCCTAGCGGAGGTTCCACCTGACAGCCTTGGCAGGCTCCTCCTGACGTTGTCACCAGTGGCATTATATTGAAGAGTCATTTATTATTTCCTGATTCTCCTTCCATCTCTGAGGAGCCAGGACCTTCTGTCCACCATGGTCTCCCCAAGGATGGAACAATCGGTGACATGTAGCAAGCATTTTATAAAAACATACACAACCAGAAGCAGTAACATAAACCAAAGACCCGCACAGGTCCCAGTGGGCCTTCAGTGGGCTTAGGGCACGGCTTCCTTGCTGGTGCTTCATTGTAGGCATTGAACACAGCCCCACTTGGCACCAAGGAAAGCACCTTCCCATGGCTCCCAGTGTTCCCCACCAGTTCGGACACCTCACCCCCTTTTTCATGGGCCTCCTCCCCTTAGGGACCCTGTTCTTATCCAAGCTAGAGCTTAATCAGCTCCCTCATTCCAGATGTCACTGAGGCCATGGAGCCTGCCCTGCCTTCTTTAATACTGTTACTGGACATTGCTCCACTTTCCTTGTCCTCTGCAGCACGGATCAAACTTAGCAGATCATGGTACTGATTTTGCTAACTGCTTGCTCCCCCTTTCCCCCCAGAAGCTAGTTGTGTTGATAGATGTACTCTGAGAACCTGGAGAGGTACCTAGCACTAAGAGAGCCTAGGAGGTGTTTGGTATGTTTGTTGAATGATGAAGGATTCCATACCCACCCTATGAGGTGAGCAGCATCGGCACTGTTCTCTGGATAAGGAAACTGAGGTGCAGAAAGGTGAAGGAGGCCTGAGATCACATGGTGAGGAGTCAAGGAGGCAGGCTTTAACCCAAGTGCTTAGCGAAATACAGGACAATTGCAAAGCAAGGGCAAGTTCTGAGCTGAGTTGGATCAACAGTTTGCAGGGAAGGACCTGGGCTGGACCATGGGCACTGACTTGCTGCTGGGCGCTAGCAATCTTTGGGTTTGCACATTACCTGCTTTAGGGCTGCAGCAGGGCAGAGCAAGGAGCACAGGTTCCCAACACTCAACTGCTGATCCCCCAGCCAGTCTCAGGGCTGGGGGCTCCAGCAGAGAGTCTGCACCTTCATAGCAGGGACACAGGCTGGGCTTTCGCTCAAGCCTACCTCACTGGTCCCTGGTTCCTCCAAGGGGGCCCCTCTCCTCAGGCTGCATGGCCTCCATGGTGCTGGCCGGTGCTCCTGGGGGCCGAGGGGTTAACACTGACTTCAGTGCAGTCAGATTGGTTCCCTTTGGTGTCTGCAGGCTCCAGATGAGATCCCTGGGTGACCATTTGGGCGAGCGACCACTGTTCACTGCAAAGAGCTCCACTCCTTTGCCTTCCTCCATCTCCTGCCAAAGTCAGAGTCCAGGCATTTGACAGATGCGGTTCCCAGTAACTTCCACCAGCCAGGCGTGGT
Source organism: Micronycteris hirsuta (assembly GCA_004026765.1). NCBI lineage: Eukaryota > Metazoa > Chordata > Mammalia > Chiroptera > Phyllostomidae > Micronycteris > Micronycteris hirsuta. Next base: position 32,013 of record PVJI01007817.1, on the reverse strand, counting down.
AATTGGTAACTTGAAGAAACAGGAGGCACCAGACCATGGAATGAAAAGACACACAGGGCAAAGGGCTGGTGTCTTGACCCACCCGCCTCATCCCAACTCACTTAGCCAGGCCATTTTCTTTTGGGGAACTGGTTTGTTTTGCTTGACCTTGAATCAGTCTGACTGAAAGCAGAGGTGTCTGCGGGTCGGTGACCCCCGGGTGCTCGATACTTGGAGACTTTTCTCTGCTTTCTGTTCCCCCGGGGCGAGTTTAACTTAAGGGTGGGTGGATGGAGCAGTGGCGTGAGTAGGAGGGAAGCAGACCTGCTCAGGGGACCTGAGTCACTCTTCCTCCCACGCGCTGGAACCTGGAAGGTGAAGGATGAAGCAGGAAGACCCCTCCTGATTCAGGGGCTATATCCAGCATGGGATAGTGCTGGGGGGACTCGGGAGGCCCTAATTCAGGCTTGCCCCTCACTGCCACTCCCAAAGGCCTCTAGCCTCCCCCTGCGCCTCTGGCTCAATGAGAACAGAGAGCCCGAACTCCCCGCCAGCCACTTGGAGCGAGATGCACCGGGACTCTCTGCGCACTCCCCAGCCTTGTCCTGAAGCTCAGAAGGGCCGTGCAGAGGGCAACCTTCCTTAAACTGAAACTCGGCAAATCTGCTTAAGCCCAAGAAAGTGTAAGTTGACACCTCGGACGTCCCAAGGCGGCGGAGGCAGACAGAGGCAGACGGCGTTTCTCTCGCCCTTCCCGTCTCCTCAGCGGCCGCAGCCGGCTCTTAGAACGGATTTTGGCCATCAGGGGGTGGCGCCTGCCAGGGGAGGTCACAAGGGATTCCTAAAAGGAGCGCTCCCTTTCCCCATTCCAACCTTCAGCCCCGGGCCAGGATCCGCAGTTCCCATCATCCACAAGCCCCGGGGCGCGGGAGTGGAGAGAACAGCTGAGAGGATAGCCCCGACACCTCTCCGCACCGCGCGTCCCCGTGGCGAGTGTGTCCTCGGCCACAGCCCGTGGCGCTGTCCCAGCCTTGCCCTCTACGCCCCCGCCCGCAGCCTACAAGGCACGCCCCAGGCCACGGGGAGGCCGGGCCTGGTGGCGGGGCAGACATCCCGGCCAGCGCGGAGGACCGGACGCGCGCGAAGAGGGGCGGGGCGGTGCACGAGCCGGGCTGGGGGTGTCGGATGTCACCCCAGCGCACACCTCGGCTGGGGGGCGGGGAGCGAACCACTGAGACGCCGGGACCTCCGCGGTCCTAGAGCGGAGCAGGAAGTGTCCCAGGGGAGGGAGCCCGAGGGTCCGGCCTTTTCTTTCCTCCGCGTCCTGCGGACTACGGCGGCGGCCAAGCCTGCGCGGCCCTCCAGCGGGGACGCGCTGCGGCGGTGAGTTCGGCCAGGCTCCTGCGGCCCGCTCGGCGCCCTTCCACCCCCTCCTCCGGCCGCAAGCACCCCGGACTCCCGGCCCCGCGCCCCCCGATCGCGCGCGCCTCCCGGCCCCGCGCGACCCCCATCCTGGAGCCGATCGTCGGTGGATCTGCGGGCGGGGGGTTGGTTAAAGCAACACCAATATTGTTTTTCAGGCGCCTGCGTTTGTTCCTACTCTTCCCTTCTAAGTGGAGCCGTGGTTTTCTGGATGAGCAGGAGACGGGGTTTGGCTGGCCAGGGAGGGAGTCGGGCCCTGCAGAGAGCCCGCCTCGGAAAGGACACCGGGAGGCCGGCCGGGAAGGATGAGGAACGGCTGCGGAGACTAACGCCGCGGCCGGAGCGATTTGAGTTGGGCGCGGGGAAGGAGTTCCAGGCTGTGAGGTGAGGAGCCGGGAACTGGCTACACTGGGGGCGCGCGCGCGCGTGTGAGTTTGCGAGTGTGTGTGTGTGGTGCGCGCGTGGGCGCGCGCTGCGAGGGAAGCGGGAGACGGGGAGCGAGGAAAAGCTCGGCCTTTCCTCGGCCTAGAGTGCCCTCCCCTTTCCTTTCTGCTGATCGCGCGCTGTCCCTTCCCCTAGAAGCCCGCCCCGCCCCGTCCCGCCCAGCCCGCCCTGCGGGGATCCTCTGGGACCCACGTTCGTTCATTCATCAGGCATCACTCCTGAGCCTCCTACCGCCAGGGGCCCGGCTGACAAAGAGGAACACCGCTGTCTGGTTAGGGCTGGTTCTCAGCGGACACCGGACCCAGAGCGCCGAGGGTGGGGCCTGGCTCCCTTAGGTTGGGGCAGAGCTGAGCCCCCAGGGTTTCTGCAGTTGTGTGGCGGCTGATCTCAGGGCCTTCGGGGCGATGAGGCCGAGACTGGGTTCCTGATGCAGGAGGGGGCCCTGAAGAAGGCGGACAAGGGGCCCGCTGAAAGGGGCCCAGCCAGACTCCTTTAGTCCTTTTCTGCTAGACTGTTTTCCCTTGGAAAGCAAAGCGGTCCAGGCACTTGGGTTTTTCTGACTGCCATACCGTGGGTTTGTGGCTCTTCTGTGAACTGCAGCGAGGCCTGCATTGCACATGGGACCCTTGGGGCCACTGAGCGATTGACGGTTAAGGTTAAGCTGGGACACCTCATATAGTCTGAGTGTGGAGGTCCAGTGTCTGTGCCCAGTGGTCTTTAGAGGCCTGAGGGAGGGGGAGGGGGATTCTCTGGGTCCCATAGTCTGTGAGTAGTGCTGTTACTCTCTGATGTCTCCCTATGTGTGCTCACTGGGACTGGGGAGATGGAGGGGCCCTGAGCCCCTCTGTGTTCATATGGGGGCTCCCACCTCTGTCCTGCCTGGGGAGGGCTCTTTGGTGTGCACAGGTGCCTTCATTATGGTTTCATTATGCCCTGCTGGTGTGGCTCAGTGGCTAGAGTACCGACCTGTGAACCAAAGAGTTCTGGGTTCAATTTCCAGTTGGGGCACATGCCTGGGTTGCAGTCCAGGTCCCCAGTGGGTGGTGTGCGAGAGGCAACTGATCAGTGTTTCTCTTGCATGTTTATGTTTCTCTCCCTCTCTTTCTCCCTCCCTTCCCCTCTCTCTGAAAAAAAATCTTTTTTAAAAAAAGATGGCAAGAGTAGAGAAGGCGGTGGAGGCAAGGTCAGGCATCTTAGACTTAGTGAGCTGGGAAGGCTGATCTGAAAGTGCTGGTGTTTTTAAATGCACAGCATGACTTTTTTCCAAGAACCTCAGGATGTGGCTGTCACTTTTGACTGTCCCATTTCTTGTGTGAGTATCTTCTCAGCCATGTGCTCCCCACCCCCACCCCCACCCAGTCTCCCAAGGCAGAGTCTGCAGCAGAGCGGGCTCTGCTTCTTGTCCAGCAGATCTAGCGCCGATGCTGGCCCTGGCCGCTAGCATGTGGGTCTCCCATCCTGGACGCGCCCTCATGGCTCTTCCCTGCCCACCTATCTTTGTCTTTCCAGCTCATGTTGTGAAGGTCTCAAGGGCAAGGACGGTGACTTTGGCTCAGAAGCCCCAAGATAGCGGCCTGCCTGGCTCGGCCCTCTAGGGTCCTCTCCAGGAGGACCCGGCCACCGAAGGTACCCCAGAGTCTTAATTCCTTCTGTCTCCTGCATGTAGCCCTGTCAGTGTGCTGGATGGATGCTCAGAATGCCATTGTCATGTTGCAAGGCCACTGCTTTTCTCCTGAACTCCCTGCCTTGTTTTTCCAGTTGACCAGTTAGGGGAGCACGTAATGATGCCGTTGGGGGGTGGTAGCGCCCTTTCTCCCTTTGTGCAAGGAACAGCCATGCTGACACTTCTCACAGGTCCTAGAGCTTCTCCCAAGGGTGGTCTCTGGGCCTTGTCACTTCCCCCGTCACCACCCCCCAAACCTGCTGCAGGAGACCAGAGCATTGAAGCCAGTGATTTCTGTTTGGAAATAGGGTCGTCTTCTGCTGCTGACCCCCATCAAATCCCATCATGCCCACAGCCCTGTGCCCCCGAGTGTTGGCTCCGAAGGAAAGTGAGGAGCCCAGGAAAATGAGGAGCCCACCGGGAGAGAGCCCTGGCCCCCAGGGCGAGCTTCCCAGCCCAGAATCCTCCCGACGCCTCTTCCGCCGTTTTCGCTACCAGGAGGCAGCAGGCCCCCGTGAGGCCCTGCAGCGTCTCTGGGACCTGTGCCGGGGCTGGCTGCGGCCCGAGCGACACAGCAAGGAGCAGATCCTGGAGCTGCTGGTGCTGGAGCAGTTTCTGGCCATCCTGCCCCGCGAGATCCAGGGCTGGGTGCGTGCCCAGGAGCCCGAGAGCGGAGAGCAGGCTGTGGCTGCTGTGGAGGCACTGGAGCGGGAGCCAGGGAGACCCTGGCAGTGGGTGAGCGGAGCGGCTGCTCTGGGCCGGCCAGAGGCTGGGAGGAGTGAGGGTGAGAGTGGCTGGGCAGCAATGGAGATGGGGCCAGGCATCCCCTTGCAGGGCTGAGGAATTCTGTCTGGGACTCTGTGCTTTGGTTGGGCCCACACAAGTGTTGGTCTCTCAGTACAGCAGGTTACATTTTCTAAAGGCTCTAATTAGGGGGAAGATAAGCCATCCCCCCTTTACAGCCCCGTCCAAAGCCTGGGCTGAGCCTCCAGTGGTCGGCCACTGGCCCTGGCTGGCTGGGGCCCTCTCCACCTGTCCTGAGACACTCTCTCTGGGATTGCAGCTCAAGCACTGCGAAGACCCAGTGGTGATTGATGACGCCGACGGTCCTCGGGACCAAGAGCAGGAGCCACTGCCAGCAGAGCCCCAGAGCCACATTGCAAAGAGCCTGGAAGCCCCACCGGTGGCCCTGCCTCAGGGCCCAGGGCTCCAGAGCAGACTGCCAGGTCAGCTCAGCGGGGACCCAGGTAGGGAGCCTGGGGGTGTGGGGGAGAAGCCTGCATGCCCCATCTGTGCCTTCGTGGTGGCTCTTGACCTTAGTAGTTCTCTCTTGTCCCCTAAGGAGCCATAAACCATTTTCCAGGTCTGAGTTCCTACCTAGAGCAATTGAATCAGAATCTCCTGAGGGTGTCTGTTCTTTTCCTGGCGCCCAGTCCACCCTGAGGGACCTCTGCCATAGGGGGTGTCTGAGGCTGCACCATCTTCTCCCTGTGAGGATGCACCTCAGGGCTTTGCCATTTTGGGGACAGCTGGACACTGGCTGTCCCAGTGGCGCCTATGTCAAAAGCCAAGTATGGCCATCTCCGCTTGTCTCCCTGAACCTGTCTGTACCAACTAAACAACTCCTGACCTCAGCCATGTTATTATGCTGCAGGAAATCCAGGAATACCCTCAGAGGGAACACGTAGGCATCTCAGGGTTTCTGGCTTGAATGTCACCTGGACATTTCTGAATATCTGCACAGAGTGTGCTGGCGGCTGCAGGCAGGCAGGTGGCTTTGGCCCAGGTACACTTGATTTTGAATCCTCTCGCTGTACCCGGGGCATGCTTCTAAATTCTGCAAACCTCAGTTTCCTGGTCCATCTGAAGGAGGCAGTCACTGCCCATATTGAATTTCTTGAGGATTAAAGGAATATATCCATAAAATGTGGAGCCGGGGGCCTGAGCCAGTCATGATTTTGAGTTGATGTCATCCCCACAGGACGTCGTGCTGCCCTCGGGTTGAGTGAGTGACCTGTAGGGTACAGGGGTTACTTCGGGCAGGCTTTCCACATGGCATTGGGTTGGCCAAAAGTCCCTGTGGTTTTTTCCCTTAAAAAAATACCCATTTTTTCATTTTCACCAATAACTTTATTGATTTGAATATTTCAAGTATGTCGGCTCTCTCCCACATGGTATAATGTTCATTGTTCTCAATTAATGTCTCAGTTTGATCACATTCAAGTTCAACGGGTCTGCCCGACCATGAAGCATCGTCTGGCAAGAAATCTCCAGCACAAAACTTCTCAAACCACTTTTTTTTTAAGATTTTATTTATTTTATTTTTTTAGAGAGGGGAAAGGAGGGAGAAAGAGGCTGAAAACATCAACGAGTGGGTGCCTCTCATGCGCCCCCTACTGCAGACCTGGCCTGCAAGGCAGGGATGTGCCCTAGACTAGGAATCGAACTTGCAATTGCAACCCTTTGATTCTCAGGCTGGCACTTAACCACTGAGCCACACCAACCAGGGCCACAAGCCACTTTTGACACATTTGATCAGTCACAGCACCTTCTTCATACACTGCACAAATCTATTTGCATTTCAATTGCATTTTTACTTTTCTTAAAATAATAAAGCATAACATACCAAAAATGTTGCATATTTCCTTCCATCTTCAATATTAAATTGAAGATAGCTACACAAAAATTCACCCATTTTGATAAGTTTTTAAATGCACGCTGATAAGATAGCTGTCACAATACAATCTAACAACTTTCAAATGAAGTTAAAGACAACTAAGTGCTACTAGAGCCATCTTATGGTAGAAACCAGACAAGCTTTTTGGTCAACCCAGTACTATGGATAACAGGCAAAGGAGGGGGCGGCCATGAGAGCACCTTTGCAATTCATAGAACTTGTACTTGGCATTGCAATAAGTTTTTTGATTAAAAAAAAAATGTTAAATTTCTTTGTGGGTGAAACTATTGACTCCTATATAAATCAAACTCTTCGGTCTCATTTAAAGTCCAGATGGCTATATTAGTTTTCTAGGAATTTCTGAAACAAGTCTAACAGGCAGGGTGGCTCAAACACCAGATATTTATTTTCTTCCAGTTGTAGAGGCTGGAAGTCCGAGATCCAGGTGTGGGCAGGCCTGGCTCCTTGGAGGCCTCTCTCCTTGGCGTGTGGATGGCCATCATCTCTGTGTGTGTCCAAGTCTTACAAGGACACCAGTCAAGTAGGACTAGGGTCCATCCTAAAGATGTTACATTAACTTAATTACCTAATGAAAGACCAACATCTCCAAATATAGTCATGATTTGACATCCTGGAGGTCGGGACTCCATCATATGAATTTGGTGGGGACACAGTTCAGCCTATAATGACAGGCATAAGGCAAGGACTGGCAGTCCAAATAAACCCTGCGTGTACAGGCAGCCTGGACTGTGTAGGTTGTGGGGGCAGGAATGCCCCCAGGAGGGGCTCTCCAGCCTAAGCTGGTGCTTCATGGGGAAGTTGGGAGACAAGCCAGTTACCACCAATGGGCAGCAGGTCAAACAGCTCGGCTCCATTTTCCCTGAGCTATAATAAAGAGACAGAGGAGACCCTGGATGAGCCTCCCATAAAAAAAAGCCATTTAGCCCTGGCTGGTGTGACTCAGTGGATTGAGCGTGGGCCTGCGAGCCAAGGGGTCACTGGTTCAATTCCCAGTCAGGGCACATGCCTGGGTTGTGGGCCAGGTCCCCAGTAGGGGGTGCGCATGAGAAGCAACCACACATTGGTGTGTCTTTTCCCCTCTTTCTCCCGCCTTTCTCTTCTGTTTAAATAAATGAAATCTTAAAAAAAAAAAAAAAAAAAGCCATGTAGTTCCTAATATTGAAAATCTTCCTAAGAAACTAGATCTTGTTTAGAGGCTGAAAGGTTTCCACAGTGATTTGCAGAAGTGTCCCATGCGAAAGGTGGGATAGAGCCGTTGTCACCCCTGGAAGGTGGCAGGTATGAGAGCAGAATGAAATCACAGCTGGCATCCACGCCCACCCTGCTGAGCTTCCCCAGCAGAGGGCAGGCTGCCTCTCTCAGGGACCCCCAGTGTCACTGCCAGCTGAGCTGTCCCTTCTTCTGGGCCTTTGTTCCAAAGAGCTATACCTGTCCCTGCTGCACCCTGGGTGGAAAGGTGAGGGGCACTGGCTCTTGTGTCAGCCTTGACACTGATTGAATGTGTGATGTGGAATCAACCTTCAGGAGACCAGGACACAATGGTGCAGCTTTCTGAGTCCTCTCCTGTGAAAGGACCACCCTTTTGAAACAGCTTCTTTTCACATGGCTGTACCCTGGGTGAGGTGCGAGGCTTACTGCTTACAGAAGCCTGAGCCAGGTGGGGTTGCCAGTTGGGAGAGAAGCCCTGTTGGAATAGCGGCCCCACCCAGGCCCCAGGGTGAGCCATCTGAGGTGTCTCAGGGCTGCACTCTGCGCCTTCTAGCCATAGTGGTCAGGGCACTGCCACAGGTCTTTGTTCTGAAGTTTGCAGTTGGTAACTTACCCGAGTATGTGTTTGGCCCTGGAGCACCACAGTAATCTGCACTGCCAGCAGCTCTTACTGGTACTCAGAGCTTTCAACTTTATTTTTGCCTCATTTTAGATCATGAAGTTGAGGTCCCTGCACCTGTGGGAAGTTGCATTCCCAACTTGGTGGCAGGGCCAACTGGAGCTCAGGAATTCCCTGTTAAAGTCCCCATCATTGTCTCTGAAAGCAAAGGGACCAATCTTGTGGGGTTTGCCCGGAGCTTTTTATGTGCATTATCTTGTAATCCTCCCTTAGTAGAGGAGGAAAGAGACCTGGGGTTATGAGATAAGCTTTTCTCATTTCTTTCAGTTCCACAAGACTCATCCCTCCAGGACCTGAGCTTGAGGGACGCACAGCAGGTGACTGCCCTCCAGCTGCCCCTGGTGAGTGACCTGCAGAAGCCTTAAAAACTCCCTTTGCTCTGTCAGCTGCAGGGGGACCATGGCAGATTTGTGTCTGCCACCCAGGCTGTTTAGCCCTGTCCTAGAAAAACTGAGGGGACATACCCAAGTTTACATGAGTCTATCCCTCCTCCTGCCCTGGAGTCCAGGCTGCTCACCATGAAGCTTTGGTGTCCCCTCCACTGAAAAAAGGGAGGAAAGGCAGATTTCTTTGGTACCATCACACAGCCGTGTGGAGGGGTGTTCGGGAATTTCCACATACGTCCTCTGTTCTTAGGTGTCCTCCCCTGGTGGGAGCTGAGCTTGGTCTGCAGGTGTCCTCCTCACTCACCCCTTCGCATCCCAGCTCCTGCCTGGGGGTTTCTGACCACACCGCCTTTACTGTTCTCCTGAACATGTCTCACCGGCTGCCATGAGGTGCAGTTGTTGTGGGCGTGTGGGTGCTGTTGGGCCCCGGTGGACTCTGTTGCTGCTGGTTCTCAGAAGGTGGAAGAGTAGCTGAAGGACAGTATGCTCAGTGTATTCTCCACACAGTGCATTTGACAGCACTTGAAACCTGGGAGGGGTGGGCTCAGGGCGGGAAGGAATAAGCCAGCATGCAGGGCGTGATGTCCTTACCCTGGAAGCTGCCCCAGTGAGCAAGGCATGTGTCCCAGTATCTGCTCTGAGCTGCCTGAGCTGATGAGTCAAACTATCCAAAGGAGGTAGAACTATTCTTATTTTTTTTTTTAATTACTTTATTGTTGTTCAATTACAGTTATTTGCATCCTCTCCCTCCCTAGAACTATTCTTATTGAAAATGGTTACTTTTGACCAGTACGCCTCACAAGGGATGCTATGAATTTAGTACCTGTGGAGCTTTGGTGCTCACCTTCAGATTCCCGGTCCCTGTAGATGCTGTAGTGTGCGGAGGATGCAGATTTTGACGGGTCAGCACTGTTTATCCTCACTGAAGAGGGTTTCTGCCCATTGCATTAGGAATCACCATCCCAGGGGTCTTACCATTTAGGGTCTTGTTAACTTTTAGTTGTAAAATACATGTAACAAAATTTACAATCCTAGCCATTTTTGATGTACAGTACTGTTTTTAAGTGTTCAGTGATCTTAAGTATATTCCCATTGTTGTGCAGCCAATCTCCAGAATGCTTTTACCTCTCCAAGCTGCAACTCAGCCATTCGGTGGTCATTCCCCGTGCCCCCAACACTGCCACCTCTGGCGCCCACCATCCCCTCACTCTGGAGAGCATGCAAAAGTGGAATGACACAGCATCTGTCCTTTTGTGCCTGGCCAGTTTCCCTCAGCGCATTGGCCTCTAGGTTCATCCACAGTGTAGCATGTGCCAGGAATTCCTTCCTTGTTAAGGCTGGATGATGTTCCATGGTGTGTGTATAAACTTCTATGTTTATCCATTCATTCTTTGATGGACACTTGGGTGGCTTGCACCTTCTGGCTACTGTTAATAATGCTGCTTTGAACACAGGTGCATTTAAAGTTTTGCTTATTTATTTGGTAATTGCAGATTTACTTATAGTTGTAAGAAATAGTAGACCTTTTGTCCTCTTTACACTGAGTGGTAAAGTCTTGTAGAAATACAATACAGGGTCACAGCACGTTAATACACAGGATACGGAATGTTTGCTTTCAGAAGGACTTTTCCTGTTGCCTTGTACAACCTCACCCACTGCTCCATTGGTCTCCGATGACCACTGATGTGTTATCCATCTGATAGTGTTGTTGTTTCAAGAACATTAATTAGGTGGGAGGTAGGCTGTTTTCAATTAGCATATTTCTGTGGCGCTCTGACCACTGTTTTGCGTGTCAGTAGTCCATTCTGTTTTTATTGCTGAGGAAGACTCCATGGTATGGATGGACCGAGGTTTTGCTGAACCACTTCCCTGCTGAAGGAGACCCTGGCTGCTCGTAGTCTGGGGCATCGTGCACAATAACAAACGGAAACGTCTGTGTGAGCATCAGTCTTTATTCCTCTGGGAGCACAGGCGCAAGGATGCAATTGTTGAGTTGCCCGGTGTCTTTTTCCAGAGTGACTGTACCGTTTTACATTCCCACTACCTTCTCCACATCTTCACCAGCATGTGGTGTTGTCGCTGCTTTTTATTTTACTTCTAATTTTTTTCTTACAGACTTTTTCAGGGACCTTAATGACTTCAGGTCTTTAAGGCTTATAACATGGCTTTACTCTTGCAGCTTTCTCTAAATTTCTGCAGAAACCCACTTAGGTGAGCAGACTTATCAGTTGGCTTTCACTGTTTTTTATTTTAGCCATTCCAATAGATATACAGTGATACCTCCTTAGGATTTAAACTGCATTTCTGTATGGCCAGTGAAGTGGGTTATCTTTTCCTGTGTCTGTCTGCTGTCTCTGTATCCGCATGGCTTTTGCCCACATTCTAACTGGGCCATTTGCTTTTGTTACTATTGAGTTTTGAGAACTCACTATATGCTCTACATATTTGTTCTTTGTTGGATATATGTTCTGCAAATACTTCCTCTCATCACAGCCTTTTCACAGGGTCGTTAGCAGAACCAAAGTTTGTAATTTGGACTAAGTCCAATTTGTCAGTTTTTCGCTTTAAGGATCATGCTTCCAGTGTAAAGTCTGAGGACTCTGCCTAGTTTTGATCATAAGATTTTTTTCCTCCTATGTTTTTTGCTTTAGTTATACATTTTACATTTAGGTCCAGGATACATTTAAGTCTACAATCTCTGATCTGTTGTTTTTGTATAAGGTGGAGAATTAAGTCACAGGTTGGTTTTTTTGTTTTGTTTCTTGGTTTTTGCTAGTGGATGTGCAGTTGCTTTGGCACCTGAAAAGCTCTGCTCTGTTGTCAAAAACCAGTTAAGTGCATTTGTGTGAGTCATTCTGGGGTTTTCTGTTTTGCTTCACTGATGAATTTGTCTTTCCCTCCACTAAGAGTACACATTTCTATATGTCAGTCTTGAAGTTGGTAGACCCTTCCTCTTATTTTATTCTTCTTTTTCAAAATTACTTTAGCTATTTTCGTCTCTTTGCCTGTGTGTATCCAGTTTAGAATAACCTTGCCCACGTGTGTGCATCCCACTGAGGCTGCGGGGACGGGCTTTGTTAGGCTGCGTGTCACAGCTCCGGGAGCATCGACGCTGTCACTGTCCAGGTCTTGTGATCTGGGAGTGCCGTGCTCGTGCTCCGCCCGTCCTTCTTTCTCCGGCTCAGCGCTGCTCCGTGGTTCTCGGTGTGCAAGTTCTGTAATTTTTTTTGTTAGATTTATACCTGTGTTCTTTATTTTTTTGAGCAATTGCAGATGGCATTATATTTTTAGTTTTGTTGACGATATGATAATTTGTAGTATAAGAAACACAACAGATTTTTGTATGTTTGTTTTGTCTTCTGTGACCTTGCTGGATGTACATATCAGTTTAAGAAGGGATTTTAAGTAGAGTCCTGGATCTTCTATGTAGATAATCATGTCATCTGCAAATAAGGACAGTTTTATTTCTCTCCAGCATGTGCACCTTTATTTCTTTTCTCTTTCTTGCCTCATCTCATCGGCTAGAACGCCCAGCGTGGTATTGAGCAGCAGTGGTCCCATGGGGCACCCTTGCCTTGTTCCCAGTCTTAGAGGGACAGTGTTCATCTTTCCCATAAGTATGCTGTTAGCTGGAAGGGTTTTTTGTGTTTTGGGTTTTTTTTTTTTTGAGAAATAGAGTATCTCTGTTTGTTTTTTTTTTAACATTTTATTTATTTATTTTTAGAAAGAGGGGAGGGAGGGAGAACAAGAGGGAGAGAAACATCAATCATGGTTGCCTCTTGTGCACCCCTACTGGGGACCTGGCCCACAACCCAGGAATGTGCCCTGACTGGGAATCGAACCTGCGACCCTTTGGTTTTATGGGCCAGTGCTCAATCCATTGAGCCACACCAGCCAGGGTGGTTTTTGTAAATTCTACCAAGTTGAGGAAGTTCTGAGAGTTTTTATTGTATATGGGTGTTGAGTTTTGTCAGTCTTTCTGCTTCAGTTCATGACGAGCATGTGAATTGTCCTTAGGCTGTTAATATGGTGGATTATGTTGACTGAGGTTTTAAAATTCTAATCCAGCATTGCATCCCCGGGAGCCAACCTCTTATTGTCATGGTATAAAATCTCTTTATATATTGCTGAGTTTTGTTTGCTGTTATTTGGTTAAGGATTTCTGCATCTATTCAGGAAGGATATCAGTCTCTGTTTTTCTTTACCACCTTTGTCTGGTGTTGATGTCAGGGTAATACTAGCTTCACAAGATGAGTCTGAGAGTGTCCCCCCTCCCACCCCCACTTTTCTAAAAGAGATTGTGCAGAATTGGTGTTAACTCTTTCAACATTTGGTGGAATTCTCTAGTGAAACCATATGACCTTGGAGACTTAGAGGGGGAGTAGCAGAAGTGGTATTTTAATTATAGGTCCAACATCCTTACTGGTAACGGGGTGTTTCACACTACCTGCTTCATAGTGGATGAGCTGCGGTGTCTTTTCCAAGGGATTGGTTCTTTCATCTTAAATTGTCAGATTTACGCACGCATGTGGAGTGGTTTGTTCGCCGCATTCCTTCCCCATCCCATCCTCAGCAGGGGTCTGTCTCAGCCCTGCTGTATCCCTGGTGTTGGAGATGCGCCCTTTCTGTTTCTTCCTCATCAGTCTCGCTGGAGGTGTCAATTTTATTGATCTTTCCAGAGAACTAGCTCAGTGTTTCACTGATTTTTTTCCTACTCTTTTTGTTTTTTCAATTGTATTGATTTTTTTTCATCTCATCTTTATTACTTTTTTCATCCTGCATGCTTTGGGTTTATTTTAGTTCTCCCTTTCCAGGTTCCCGTGGCAGGAGTTTACACTGTTGATTTGGGACTTCTTTCTGGTTGTAAGCGTTTCTAATGCCAGCCTTTTAGCACTACAAATGTCCCTCTTAGCACTGTTTTGGTTACAGCCCACAAATTGTAACATGACACTTTTATTTTCATTCATTTCAGTATATTTTGTATTTCTCATGAGCCTTCTTTCACCCAAGGGTTTTTTAGAAGTGCGTAGTTTAATTTCCAAGGCTTGCAGATTTTCCTGTTAGCTTTCTATTTTTTTAAAGATTTTATTTATTTACTTTTAGAGAGAAGGGAAGGGAGAGAGAGAGGAGAGAAACACTGAGTGCCTCTTGCACACACCCCACGGGGGACTGGACATGCAACCCAGATATGTTCCTTGACCGGGAATCGAACCAGTGGTCTTTTGGTTTGCGGGATGCTGCTCAACCAACTGAGCCACCCTTTCTGGGATTCGGGAAGTTTTCTATTATAGATTTGTAGTTTGATTCCATTGTAATCACAGAACACACTGTCACTTCTTTCTCATTTGTTGGGGATTTCTTCTTCGGGGACCTTGATGGCCCAACCTGTGGTCTGTCTTGTATATTATGTTAGTTTTTGAATGGAATATATATTCTGTTCCTGTTGACTGTTCCATAAATGTTGATTGGAGCCCATTGATTGATGGTGCTATTAAGTTCTTCTGTGTCCTTGCTGATTTTCTGGGTAGTTGATTGTTCTTCCAGTTTCTGAGAGAGGGACGTTGATGTCTCCAAGTGCAGTGATCCTTTCAGGCCTGTCAGTTTCTGCCTGAGCAGCTCTCTGTTTGGTGCACATGCATTAGAATTGCAGTTCACATGTTTACTGCATATTTAGGAATGCCCTCTTTGGGGGGGTGGACCTGTTTATTATTATTAATGTATCTTATCATTTTCTTTGTGCTCAAGTCTACCTGTTATTAATACAGCTACTTCTTTTCCTTTTGATTAATGATTTCATAATATATACGCCCCATCTTTTTACATCCACCCTGCCTACATCATTGTTTTTGAAGTGAGTTTCATTCATTTTATCTATTTATTTATTTGAAGTGAGTTTTATTTAAATAGCAGGTATGGGCAGACCTCATTTTACTGCATTTTGCAAACACCGTTTTCATCAACATCGAGGTAATATGATACCTTCCACCCGCAAAAACATTCTCACTCACTCAGGGCTGAGGCGATGGGTGGTTTTCAGACGGTGCTGTCGCACACCGAATAGACTGCAGTGCAGTGTAAACATAACTTGTGTGTGCTCTGGGGGTCCATGGAGTGTGTATGACTTGCTTAGTTGTGATGTCTGCGTCATCACAGAGGACTGGACCTGAACCTGCGTCTTCCAGGCCTTCCTGGTGTTGAGTCACGTTCTCTAATTCACTGCCAGTTGCTGTGTTTTCACAGGTGTATTTAGACCATTTGTATTTTAACGTAAGTATTGATATATTAGGGCCTACATATGTCTTTCCCTGTTCTGGTTTTTGTTTCTGTTCTTGCCTCCTTATGGGTTACTTGAACATTTTTTTAGAACTCCATTTTGGTTTACCTAGTGTATTGTTGAGTATATTTCTTTATACTTTTAAAGAAAACATATTTAGTGATACTTATTTAAGGATGGTAAGGCAGGCTTGATCCAGGACCATGGTGGTAGGTGTAAAATCACTGCAGTGGGGTTTTACAGTAGGGAACAGAGATTCAGCTCAGCTCCAAACACAGCATGGGCAAGAGGGAATTTGTAGCCGTTGAGCAGGGTTGGGGGTCAGTGGATGGAAGATTACTAAGAAGAAACATCAGGGATAAGGGGGACTTTCGCGTGGTCTGAGACCCAATTTCTAATATGGAGGGGTTTCCCCCACATCCACAAACACTCTCAAAGACAGTGTGGATCCCACAGGCAAAGGCCTCAGCCCTGCAAGAGTGCATGCCCACCTCTCCCACTCATGACACCAGGCACAAGCCCAGGCTTGTCACCTGTACTTCTGCTGACTGGCTCTCAATCAGAGCTTCCCACAATCCCCTCCTTGGGTTTGATTAACTTGCTAGAGTGGCTCACAGAACTCAGGAACATTTTACTCACTAGATCACCGGTTCATTATAAAAGATCGTAGCTCAGGAACAGACAGATGCACAGAGCAAGGTGTGGGGAAGGGTTGGGGGCTTCCCTGCAATCTGAGCCCACCAGCCTCCCTGCATCTCCACATGTGCATCAACCCAGAAGCTGTCTGACCCCTGTCTGTGTGGGTGTTTATGGAGGCCTTATTATTGTTGTGATTAATTAAATCTTTGGCCAGTGGCTGTTGATTCAACCTCCAGCCTCTCTTTCCCTCTGTGGAGGTTGGGGGTGGGGGGCGACTGAGAGTTTCAAACCTCTAGTTGCTGGTTGGTTCCCCTGGCAACCAGCCCCCATCCGTAGGTGGGGTTCAAAGTCACCTCATTAACATAACTAAGGACCTTTGTTGTTATTATCACTTAGAAATTGTAGGGTTTTAGGAGATCTGTGCCAGAATAGGGGTCCAAATACAGATTACAAATCATTGGGTCACAGTGGGCGTTCTGGCTAAACTGACCTGACAGGATTCTCGCTGAAGACAGGCCAGGTGATCAGAGGGCACCTGGGGGTGTGGTGGGGCCGGGGTGTGAGGCACGAGGCACGAGGCACCTGTCAGGTATCCAGGATGATCAGATATGGGGGGTTTTTACAAAGAAGCGCACAGATGGGCCCAGCAGTAGGTTCAGGAACCTGATTAATGTTTGTCAATCAAATAATTTTTGTCAGTATAGCGTTTTCAGAGATTACTCTGGTATTACATTGTATGCGGAGTGACTTACCATGTCCTTGACTTCTCTTCACCCTTCCCCTTTTCTAGCACAATTGATTTAAAGCTTCCTTTGTTGCATTTAGAAGCACATCCCGGTGTCACAGTTTTGCTTTAGCTGTCAAAGTTTTTCTGGCCTTAGTTAGAAACTTAAAAGGAGAAGGAAAGCCTATTGCGTTTACCTGTATTTCGGTTTACCATCTTCCTTTCTTACGTTCCCTTCTTTTATTGTGAGGGGGCGGTAGGAATTTTCCTCTGCGGTTCTAGGTTCTTTTGGCTGGTCTACTAGTTAAATGTACATGAAACAGATTAACAAAAGGAAATAACCAAATTTAATACATGCATACACACAAGAACCTGACAGAGCCAGAGGGTCCAGACAAAGGTAGAATGAGGACGGTGTGACCTTGTCAGCTGGGAGCCAGGGCTTCTGAGAGGAGGGCGTTGCAGGACCCAGGAGAAGGCGGTGCTCAGTGATGAGATCACCACCCTTTGGGGGCTCGAACGCGGGTATTTCTGGTGATGACTTATTACGGGCAAGGAAGGCCCGATTTAAACTCTTTGGGGGAGAAGTGTCTGCGGAGTCCGCAGGGCCTCCAACGCTGGTGGCACTCGGTTCTGGACTCACCTGAGCTGTCTCCCTCCCTGTTCGCCCCGAGGGCTGTTTCCTGCTGAGGTGGTGTCTGACGCTGGTGGCCAGAAATCTGGCAGCCAGAGATAGGCTTTCTCTAAATTTCCTTTCCTTCTGCAGGAAAGATGGTGGTGGTGTTTTTTTCTAAGGTATTTTTCTTCTGTTTTTAGTTTTCAGAAGTTTATTATGATGCATCTTGGCATGAATTTCTTTGGATTATTGGCTTGGGGTTTACTCTTCTCGAATCTGTGGCTTTATGTCTTTTTCTTGAATTACAAAGTCTTGAGCCATTTTTTCTTCAGGTCCTTTTCCAGCCTACCTGCTCTTTCCTTCCAGGATTCTCCTTACATGATTTTACCTCAGGCTCTTTGTTTAAGGTTTTGTCCGTGTTCTCTCTGTTGTGTAGATCGGACAGTTTCCCTTCCTGTCTCTCAGTTGGCTGACCCTTTTCTCTGTCCCATCCATTCGCTGTTGAGCACACCCTGAGCCCTTTGTTTCGTCCAGGTGGCCTCAGAGATTTTGTGGGTCTGTTCCAGACCACTGCCATGAAGCAGACATCGCAATAAAGTGAGTCATACGTGTTTTTGGTTTCCCAGTTCATATAAGTTATATTTACACTATACCGAGGTCTATTAAGTGCCATGAAATTGTCGACAAAAAACAATTGTACATACATTGATTTAAAAATACCTATGTGCCCCGGCTGGTGTAGCTCGGTTGGTTGGAGCATTGTCCTGTAACTGAAAGGTTGCTGGTATGGTTCCTGGTCAGGGCACACACCTCGGTTCAATCTCCGGCCTGGGCGCATACAACCTCCTGGCACCAGCCCCCTGAGGGCAACCAGTCCATGTTTCTCTCTCACACTGATGTTTCTCTCCCTACCTCTCTCTCTAGAAGCAATGAAAAAATGTACTTGGGTGAGGCTAAAAAAAAATACCTTATTGCTAAAAATTGCTAACCTTCATCTGAGTCTTCAGTGAATCATAGTCTTTTTGCTGGTGGAGGATCTTGGCATGGATGTTTATGGCTGCTGGCTGATACGGGTGGTGGCTGCTGAAAGTTTGGGTGCCTGCAGAAATTTCTTTCTTTCATTGAATATTACATTAGTTTTAGGTATACAATGTAGTAAACTTAGTGAGAACATCAACAGCTTAAAAAAGGACCAGTCAGAAATGAAGTCTACACTAACTGAAATGAAGAATAATTTACAGGGAATCAACAGTAGAGTAAAGTCAAGAATCAAATCGGCTATTTGGAATACACAGAGGCAAAAAACACCCTTCCCTTACTGGAAGATTCTGTTGTAAAAATTGGCAAGATTTAGAAAGTGAAAGCATGTTGCATGTCCCCAGTTACCTCCGAAGATGTGCAGATGTTTGATACATTGTCTTCTGGACCTTACCATTATGTCTGTGTCTTGCTGGGGTCACGCTGTAGATCCTCACGCCCAAGTATAAGCATTTCCCCAGTGGACACGGAAGCTTGCTGGGTGTCCAGCGCTGTCGGTGGGCTGTAGTTGGGCGACTGGAGGGCCCAACTACACCCTCACTGGCGCTCTGGGTGGCATCCCTGCTGGCTTGTGAGTGTCTTCCTTCTACATCTTTGCAGATACCACCAAGGGTCAAAGGGTGGAAAAGACCCGTATCTCCTTTGATAGCACACGCTGCCTACTTTTTCTTGGGACTCTGTAGAACCAGACGCCCACCCCATGCTGCCCCAGGCCCAGATTCCTCTCGTATTTTGCTTATGAGAGGTGGGGGCAGTTAGCATCTTTTCTGCATTGAGGAACTGTCCAGGAGGGGAAAACCTCCTTTTCTCTACTTTCTTAGGTTCAGTGGCCAGCGCCCTGCAAACTGACGAGAGAGATTCCCAGGAGACAAAGACTGATTTTACATGCCTCGCAAATGAAATGAAAATCCCAGACAACAGTCAGAGATTATTTACCATTTTCATGGAGAAATGACAAGACAAAGGGAGAAGATTTTGAGCCTCAAGGGGCAGAGTTGTGGGCAGGGAAATATCCCTGGGCACTAATGGAAGATAAGGGTTATTCAGTAGTTTGCTATGCTGACCTGGGCTGATGAGAGTCTCCAGTTCTGTCTGGTAATGTAGGGTCTGTCTGCCCTTCCCGGTAGGAATGGTGATTGGATACCTGGATAAAGGAAAATTTAGACCTTGCCTTTCACAAGAAGAGGAGGGTGAGAGAACTTTTATCTGAGATCTTCATTTCTCTGTTGACTTCAGCTCAAACCCGTCTTGGCCAAGCTGGCATAGGTTATTTGATCCCCTTTGAAACCAACATCAAGTTCGTTCTTCCAAGCCTGTGGCTTCCAGAGTCCTGTCTTCCATTCTGTGTAGCTTGTCGCCGGGGACAGGCTTCCCCCGTGCTGGCCTCTTCCTAGCAGCATAGCCACTTGGGGGCCCCTTCAAACGCAGCATTCGGGCTGCACCCAGACCAACACAAATAGAACGTGTACTGTTGCCCATATTTCCAAGTGAGTCACAGGTACATGGAGTTTGAAAAGCCCTGTTTAAAGTCCGAAATCCAACCGTGGTGAGGTGGTCAGTGACGTGGGCTGTGAAAGGGTCACAAAGAGAAAAAATGTAGAGAATAAAGTTTCTATTCACCGTCCAAGAAAAGAGAGGGGCATGGTGTGGAGAGATACACCAGCATTGGGGGATGGGGGCTTTGAGCTTTTATTGGATTAAAAATGGAGGCGGGTGCGGTTGTTGTTGTGTGGCCCCTGGGCTAACAGGAGGCTGCAGTTGGTTCCACAGTTATCTTTCACCTGTGGCTGTAGGGAGCGATTAGTTCTGTTCTTGCTTCAGCAGTTTCCATTCCTGGGGACAAGCTCAGAAGATAAGCAGTCACGTTTAACAAGGGCATGGCCTGCTAGGCTAATGGTGCCATAGCAGCAACTGGGGCTGGCTTTGTCTTTTCACTCTGTAGAGTGTTTGTTTTTTTTTTCTTTATTGTTTCTTTATTATCAACTGTAGACATTTTTTAAATATTCTACTTACTTATTTTTAACTTTTTCTTTGGAATTTATTTCAAGCCTGGGGAGGTTACAAGAATAGTACATAGCCCTGGCTGGTGTGGCTCAGTGGACTGAGCGCTGGCCTGGGAACCAAAGGGTCTTTGGTTCCATTTCCAGTCAGGGCACACGCCTGGGTTTCGGGCCAGCTCCCCAGTAGAGGGCCCATGAGAGGCTACCACACATTGATGCTTCTCTCCCTCTCTCTCTAAAAATAAATAAATAAAATATTGTGTTTTTTTTTTAAAAAGACTAGTACAGAGATTTCCAAATACCCTTCACTGTAATTTTCCTATATTCATTCTCTCTCCCCTTCCCTGTCTGTCTCACCTCCCGTCCCTACACATATTTTTTTCCTGAATTTTTAGAGAGTGAGGTGCAGGCTCACCCTTTGTGACCCTCTATCTATTAACACAGAGGTATATTTTCTAAAAGCTAGACAATTGCTCCCCTAACCACAGTACATCAGGTTCTCGAATAACATAGCTTTCAGTGTCCATTCGTTACAACGGTAAGGAGGGAAAAAGTCAGTTCCTGGCTGGGGACAGGGCCACCTGCTGGCTGCGTAGAGTTGGCCGTTCTCCCCACATCTGTGTAGGCTTCTTCTGGGGTCTCCAGTTTCCTTCCCTGTCCCAAAGATATGCACAAGGGCCACTGGCGTGCCTCCCTCAATTGGTCTGGGTGTGGGTGTGGGCAGCTGGGAGTGCCTGAGATGGAAGGGCGTCCTGTCCAGGCTGGGTCCTGCCAGTGCCCTGAGCTGCCCAGCGAGGCTCCCGCCCCCACGACCATAAACAGGAATCAGCACGTGGGGAAGTCATTTCCTGACGTGTTCTTACTAATCTTAAGTGTCTGTCAGCTCACATTTATTTCAAGGTTTGATGGGAGAAGTGTTTTGGGTCTTCATTTAGAAGTTTGGTGATGTTTTTGTGACCAGAAATATGCTTTAGGAACTTGGTCTAGTTTATATCAATTAGCTTCTGGTCAAATTGGTTTCCCTATTTGTTGTTTTGCATAAAGTCACGGTTTATAAGAACCTATCGTTAGCGTTAAATGGGGACTTACTGTGTGTTTGTCACATTTGGGAAATATAACATTTAAATAATACATTCCAGGTTGTGCTCTCATTTCGTTGTCCTGGCTCCAGTATTTCCTCCTTGGGTTTCTCTGTTTGCTGCAGCACCGGTAACTCTGGAGAGCGAGGCTAGACTGCAGTCAGGTTTGACTCACTGAGGTTCAGGTCCCACTTTTCAGCAGGAGTGCCAGGCTGGCTGTGTCCTTCTCAGGGTGGCATCAAAGTGGTGTGCCCCACAGGGGTCCTGCCAATGCTGGGCACCAGGGTAAGATTCTCAGGTAATTTTTAATATGACATATATAGAATTCAGGTGTGATTGTTCTATAAATATATGTTAACATTGTTTTTTTTTAAGATTTTATTTCTTTTTAGAGAGGGGGAGGGAGGGAAAAGAGAGGAAGAGAAACATCAATGTGTGGTTGCCTCCTGTGCACCCCCTACTGGGGACCTGGCCTATAACCCAGGCATGTGCCCTGACTGGGAATCAAACTGGTGACCCTTTGATTTGCAGGCTGGCACTCAATCTGCTGAGCCACACCAGCCCAGGCAACATTGTTTTATTTTATTAAAAATTTTTATTAATTGATTTGAGAGAGGTAGGAGAGAGAGACAGACAAACATCAGTCTGTTGTTGTACATATTTATGCATTCTTTGGTTGATTCTTGTATGTGTCCAGACCAGACATTGAACCCACAACCTTGGCATAGCAGGACGACTCTGTAACCAGCTGCGTTACCTGGCCAGGACAGCATTGTTTTTCATCTGTACCAAAATGATGAGCGAAAATGGTGTCTACAGTTTTACTTTTTAAACATATTTTGAGCTATAAGTTGAATATAACACATCTGTTTAAGTGCAAAGTATAGAGACTTTTTCAAAAGTATCTGCACTGAGTACCAATGTCCCAGTCAAGATACGGAGCATCTCCGTCACCGAGATTTCTCTTGGGCCTCTCATACCCAGGCCAACACGGACCTCCTTTTCATCTCAGCAGATTCACTCTGGTCAAGTGTCATGTACATGGAGTCATGTGGGTCAGGCTTCTCTCACTCAGCCCAGCAGTTTAAGCATCCTCTCTGTGTTTCAGCGGTTTCTTCCTTTTCGTCACTGAATAGAACTCCACTGTACAACTGTGGCACAGGTGGGTTACCCACTGACAGACTGGGTGTAAGTTTTGGGTTCACTGCAGTTTTTGCCTGCTGTGAATCAAGTGCCTGTGAACATTCACATGTAAGTCTTCGTGGACGAATGTTTTCACTTCAGAGGTAGGAGCCAGTGTGTGGGTCACTACGTGGGAAGTGGCTGTCGCCCACGGTGTCACCACTCACCTCTGCCGCAGGCACATCACATCACACCACCCTTTGCTCTTGTCATTTGTTTACAAAAGCACATTTTAGCTATTAAGGGGACATATGTAATTGTGGTGTAATTTAGCATTCCCTGTTGACTAATCAAGTTGACACCTTTTCATCTGCTGTGGGTCATTTATGTGTTGTTTGTGAAGTGTCCACGTACTTTGCCCATTTACTGGGTCACTTGTCTTACTGTGTTTAAAGAGCTTTTAAAAATATCTATATTGTGGATAGAAGTCCTGTGTTGGATGTGTGTATTGGGAATATTTTCTTCCATTCTATGGCTTGCCTTTTCATAACGTTTTTTGAAGATTAAACATTTTTAACTTTGATGAGGTCCAGTTTATTGATTTTTTTTTATCATTTATGCTTTTTGTGTCCTAACAAATCTTTGTCTACCTCAAGTTCACAAAGAATTTTCTTCTGGAAGTTTTATAGTTGTGGTTATTTTTTGCGTATGATACAAGGTGTAGAGTTCCTTTCTCTTCCCCCTCCCCCATGCTGATATTTGCTTGTTTGTTGCCATTCACTGAAAAGATTTTCCTTTTGCCTTTTGAATTCCTTGGCATCCTTGTCAAAAATCAGTTGTCCACATGTGTCTGAGAATTTGGGCCCAACCTCAATTAAGCTTTGTTTTTATTCTTTACTCCAAAATCACTTTAATGGTAGTATGTTTTGAGGCTGGTTACTGTGAGTTCTCCAGCTTTCAAAATTCTTTGGGATGCTTCTAAGTGCTTTGCTTATCCATATACATTTTAGAATCTTCCTGAAGTTTTTGCTTGGGATTGTTCTGAGTCTGCAGTGCATGGTGGGCCGCATTCACCTCCTGTTAAATCCTTCATTTCTTTGTTCTTCAGTGTTCATTTGAGGAACATATTTTATAAACATGTTTCTTAAGAATTACATGGTTTTTGATGCTATTGTAAACACTCTGTTTTTTAAAAATATTTCATCATCTAGTTGTTTATATAGAAACAATGAAATACAATTGTTTTTTGTTACATTGACCTTCTATCCTGAAACTTTATTAATTTTACTTATTAGTACAGTAGCTTTTCTAAAGATTCCAGAGAATTTTCTGATTGGGTTGTGGGAATTTTAGCTTCTCGGCCAAGGTGTTTAAAGTGTTTCTAACATGTTTTTACATATAATGACAAGATGATTGTTGAAATTTCATCACCTTTCTTTTTTAATCTTTATCAAAGCAAGGATTGATAATAGTATTTTAGCCCTGACCAAGGGCGACTCAGGGTCACCCGTCCGATTCCCAGTTGGGGCACATGCCTGAGTTTCAGGTTCCATCCATCCCTGACTGGGCGCTGGGAGAGGCGACCAGTGGATGGTTCTCTTGCATGTTGATGTGTTTCTCACCCTCTCTTTCTCCCTCCTTTCCTCTCTCTCTAAAAATAAATGAATAAAATCTAAAAAAAGATAATAGTATTTTATATTCATATTTTTATATACTAATGAATGTGAGCTTTTCACATATACTTAATATTTGCTCTTATTCTCTCCTTTTTTCATTGACACGAAAGGCTCGTCCACCTGTCCTAAGGGCTCTGTGTATCTTGGTTCTCCCTCATGCTGTTTTATTGCTGGAGGCATTTATAATTTTTGTATGAACATCTGCCCATTGCTCTTCTTACGGTCCCTTTCTATTTTTAATCTCTGATAGCCATTTTTTCCTTTTGAGGTAGTAGGGTTTTTATTTTTATAATAGTTGTGAACAAGGATCAGAATCTAGTTTTATTTCTGAATAGTCAATCAACTATATCAGATACATTCAACCAACTATATCAGATAAAAGTCATTTCTCTTTTTTTCCAATGGCTATTAGGGCTGTATTTTTTCTTGTAGATTAAACTTTTATGTGTACCAAATTTGGTTTCTGGACTTTTACTTTTCTTTTGTGTTGGTCTATTTTGGTTCCAAAACCACATTTCTGATTTTGAAGCTTTTTAAATTTTTTTTTTAAAGATTTTTATTTATTTATTTTTAGAGAGAGGGGAAGGGAGGGAGACAGAGAGGGAGAGAAACAGCAATGTATGGTTGCCTCTCACATGGCCCTCACTGGGGACCTGGCCCGCAACCCAGGCATGTGCCCCGACTGGGAATCGAACCGGGACCCTCTGGTTCCCAGCCCACGCTCAATCCACTGAGCTACACCAGCCGGGCAGGTTTTGAAGCTTTTTAATCAAAATTGTCACCATTCTAATTTGGTAAACACTTTCTTACAGTTTGTCCTATATTGCTAATATTGCTGATTAATGAGGTATATCTACAATTTAAAACAAGCTGGTTAAAAAATAAGAAGAGCAACCCATTAGAAAATAGAAAGATGAGCGAAGATGATGAACAAGGGTGTCAAAGAAGAAGAAAGCCCATTGGCTGCTGAACCCCTGAAAGCCCATTGGCTACTGAACCCTGAGGGATGTCTATCAAGGGGCGGGCCCTGTGCTGCCTTCCCTCGGAGGGGCCAGAATCTTTGATCTTGGACAGCCCTGCTGCTGGTGCTGGCAGTGTGTCCTGTCAGTGGTCAGGCTTCCCCAGCGGTCAGTAACTCTCCTGCCCTGGAAATGCGCTTGCACATGTGGGGAGACAGACAAGAGTTCACTGAACTGTTTTTGGCAACAGCAAAGTACAGCCAGTCCCGAGTTACCATAGTAGGAAAGTGATAGGCATTTAGTAGAAACTGTACTTTAAATTTCACATTTAGATGTTTTTCCAGGCAAGCCATGTGCAGAAGGATGTTCTCTCATGGTGCTGGGAAGTACCATGAGCGCAGCCGGTCAGCCGCACGAGCCCAAGGGGTCAGCAAGCAGCCCATTCTTTGCAGTGTGGTGTTACATGCATTTTCAACTTAGGATGTTTTCAACTTACACTGGTTTATTGGGATATAAAACCCTGTCTAGGTCGAGGAACATCTGTACTGGGAAAAACCTAAACATTATTGACAAAAGAATGGGTAAAATCACCACACTGAAATCCTACACATCAGTTTAGGTCAATGAACTGGACCTACGTAGATGTATGTGAATAAACCTTAAACAGAAAGTTCAACATTTAAAAACATACAAAACAGTGCTGTGACAACATTTCAAGCTATATTCAGAGGTAGCTGGGGTTTAAAAGATATGCACTGAATAGAAACACCAAACCGGTCGGCAGCCTCCCTCTGGGAGGGTCTGGAGGTGGGGCTGTGGGCAGAGGAAACTCAGAGATCACCCACCATTCCCTTCCAAAGAAAACAAGAAGCAAAGACTGTAACCTGTTTATAGTTTTTGTATCTTAGAGATGGGCGCATGAGTACTTTGTTTCAATTAGGGTAAGTGTTCAGACACTGGAGCAAGGTGGAAAGAATAAACCTGACGTGTGATTCTACCAGTGTGTTCTACATTCTTTTACATACACTTTTGCCTACATCTCTGGTGATTTCCTTAGGAAAATGTCCTGGAAATGGAATTACTGAGTCACAGGGTGTATGTCTGTTACTTTCTCCCAAAATTACCCAGAAATTTCCCTACACTTAATCTCATTTTTTCCTTATGGGAAGCATATGACTGGGAAGCATATGACTGTTGTCACATAAACATGAAACTATTGAATTTCACTTGTATATCTGATGACTGACATTTAAGGACCCAATTTATGTTTAGCAAGATTTCTAGGGCCCATTAAAGCGCTCTCACCCAACAATACCCAATCCTGACTTCTTGTCACAGTCACCTGTGGGAGTCTTCATAATTCTTTTCCTTGAAAAGGTAATACTATGTCATAGTTCAAAAGACACTAAATGGTCTTATTGAACCCATGCTGAATTATTCTAATGTAGAGCGGTTTCTAGACCATTTTGATGGACAGTTCTTTGTCACATGGGGCTGTAGAAGACTCATACAGATACTTGTTGGGGCAATGTATCATGATACCTGCAAGACCCCAGTGACCCAGGGGACGAGTAACCTGCCCACCACCCTATGTAAAAGACAGGAACTTGGTGAGCCTGTTTGAAGGCTTTGTGCCCTTTGTTCTGCTCTCTGCTGTCTCTGGGTGAATGTGGAGAAAAGTGTGCTTATGGGGGAGGAGGCCAAGGCACCAGGGGACATCCGCTGAAACTGTCCTTTGCCGACGCTATCTCCCCCACACACACCTGATCCCAGCCCCTGCACAGCCATCGAGTAAGTGCTGATGGTCTAGAGCAGCGACTTTCAACCTTTCCCACCACAGAGCACACACGTATACTAATTACTAAATTCTGTGGCACACCAAAAATACATTTTTTGCTGATCTGATAAAAAAAAATAGGTACAATTTTTATTCATTCATACCGGATGACTATTGTTGCATTGGTTGTTGTCATTTTTTTATTTGGCAATCTGAGGGAAAAGAGGTCAGTGCCTCTGACGTAGTCAGGTAATGCGTGTTTTAAACATTCATACGGCACGCCGGGTGACAATCACTGGTCTAGAGTTAGGCAAATATGAGGACATGTATTTACAATATTATGAACTTTTTAATTTTTTAAACATTTATTATACAATAGTATATGGGTTGTACTTTTCCCCAAAAATTTTATTTTGAAGTCTTTTCCAATGAACTGTGTAAAGGAATTTTTTTTATAACCCAAAATGGAACTTTATTTTAAATGCGCTGTAACTGCAGAAGGCAGGTGCCTCGTGAAGCCAGCACCAGGGGACGTGCCCGCAGACGGCTTCTCCGCCCGCGCGTGCGCAGTGACGCACAGGCGCTGCGGTGCTCGGAGAGGCCCGCTGTGTGTTCTGGGGTTAGACAGTGTGAGCAGGAACGTCAGCTTGACCAGCAGTTCTCCATCCTTCACATCTTCCTTCTCCCAAATATTCTTTCAGATAACCAAGGTTCCAGATTAATTTTTCAATGACATCTTTTGTAGTCATCAATCTGTCGTCACATTAATATTTATAGGAGGTTTGAGATCCTAATACTTAATGCTTCGATGAGCAAAGATCTGTATTTTCATTTTGTAAAGGACTTCTTTATTTTTAGGATCTCCTGGTATTATATGGGTATCCCACCACTTTTAAAATTAAGATTCACTTGACACATTCCCTTGGTGTGCTACTCGAAGTGTCAGAGAAGCCTCCCGGCCACACCAGGTCCCACTGTGAAGCTGCTGGCCGTTCTGCGCGTTGGGCATCCCACGGACCTTGTGCTCAGGTGCTTTCCATGTGACACACACCTTGGAGGGCTTCCTCGGTGCAGAGAGGCCCACGTTCCTTCCCACGGAAGTGCTGGGCCTGGTAGGATGTCCTGGACTTAGTCACTGCTCAGATGATGGGCAGAGAGCTGGTCTTCAGCCTCTGTTATCTGTGATCATCAATGCTGCCGTGTAGGGGCTTGTACAGACTGACTCTAAAAATGGAGCGTTGCCTCACCGGCAGAGCGCCCAGGTGGCTCAATGGCCACGGTCCTCGCGGCGGGCCTGGGACTGTGCATGTGCGTGCTGCCGGCACTGGGCAGCAGAGCCTTTTTCTGCACACCTCTGGCCGCTGGCGAGTTCTCTCGGTTCGGATTTGGCCAAACCCAGTAGGAACAAAGTGGATCACAGGTGAGAGCTGGGGAGTAGCCGTCTGCGCTCTCCCTATCATGCGCACATCACCGGGGTGTGTGTGCCCTCAGCCCCAGCTTGTCCCTGGACTGAGGCATCCGTGTTCTCCTGTGATTTCAGAAGCGGGTTTCACCTTTCGAGGACATGATCTTCTGCTTCTCGGAAGAGGACTGGTCCCTTCTAGATCCTGCTCAGACTGGCTTCTATGGGGAGTTCATCATCGGAGAGGACTGCGGGGTCTCACTGCCTCAAAGTAAGATGGCCTTCGGCCCTCTCCTGAGACCAGGGACCTGGGGGGCCTGTGTCTGGTCTTGCTCACCACCCCCCAATGCTGGTGTGAGGTCACCTGCACACACAGACCGAGCGCACTTAGCAGAGGAGCCTTCTTCACCTGCCACCATCACATGTAAATTAGGCTTGCCGGCTGTTCTGCATACAAAACCAAACGTAACAGGCTCCTCTGTATCGCTGTTCTCTCTGATCCTGCGCCTCTTCACATGTGACTCCCTAATGCATGGGCCTGGCAGAGCTGCCCCAAGCCCATGGCGTCCTCCCTCCCTGCCCGCTCCAGCCTTTCTGCGTCTCTGCAGCCCTGCATGGCCCTCTCACTGCTGTGGCCTGTCCTGGGTCCCTCCAGATCCCTGAGAAAGGTGTGTCCTCCCCTTTTCTGTGAACAGATGACCCAGCAGCCCAGCTGGACCTCTCCCAGGGGGAGAACGAGCCACGAGTTCCAGAGCTGCAGGACCTGCAGGGGAAGGATGCTACCCAGGTCTCCCACTTGGGTGAGTCATGATTCTACCACTGGGTGGACAGAGTGAAGTGGTAGGTGCTACTGGCCAGAGGTGGGCCACTCCCTGCCATCTCTCTGCATCCCTCTGTATACTCAGACTGTCTTGGTAGAACATGTCTTGCTTCTTCCCTGGTTCCTCACAGGAAGAATGTAGGTTTTTATTTTGCCAGGTGTGGGAATCACATTCCCTGGACCAGGGACTAGGACACAATGGGAATATCTTTGTCCTCTGCTGTAAGCAGCACCTGGGCTGTGCTGACAAGCCAGTAGCCCCTCCACAAGTGAGGTCCCACCCCTCACAGGTCATGGAGAGAAGGAGGACCAGGCACAGGACCTCCAGGTGTCTCATCCTCTAGTCCTTCCACCACATACTGTGGGTGAGGAAACTGAGGCACAGGGTGCTGGGGCTTGGTTGACAACAGCATTGCTCAGCAGTCCCCCTACCCTGGAGCTTTTTGTGTCAGCAAAACTCAAATTTCAACCACTGTGCTATAATGCCTTGAGAAACTGACCCTTCAAGAAAAAAAGCTTCGTCTAGCATCGGTGGCAGCCCACACCCCTGCCCCTATAGGAACTGGAGCCAGCACAGTTCAGTCAGGCGTGGCTCCCCATCTCCCCTGGAACCAGCACACAGGCCTCTGGAGAGACCAGCTCTCTGTCTTGTCTGCCCCAGCAGGCTCTGCAGCCTGTGTCTCTGTGAAGGGCACTGGAGCCGGAGAAATCCCACCACAGAAGTGGGAATGACCATAGGGGTGGCAGGCACTCATTTATAGTCACGTAGACAGGGCAGAACCAGGACCTACACTGATGCCATCTAGCTTCAGAGCCCGTGTTTGTGGTGTCGGCCGTTTGTCTACAAATTCACTTTATCTACAAACACTGACAGAGGGGCTGCCCTTGGGTCACGGCCTGGTATCTGTTAAGAGACCCCCCCCTAGGTAGCTCTGCAGCTGCACAACAAATCCACTTTTCCATTTTCTCTGGAAAGACTTTACAAGTCTCCAGCCTATCCTGGTGGAAGAAAGAGGAAGACGGGAGGAGCTGCAGGTGCCAGAACTCCAGGCCTGCCAGCAGATAGCGCTTTCACAGAGCACCTGCCCAGGTAAGGAGAGCCTGGGAAGGCATGGAGTATACCCTGGGTGTGTGTATATGAGCATGTGGTATGTGAGCATGTGATGTGTGTGCATGTCTGCTGCATGGCAGATTACATGTGTGTGATGTGTGCGTTTTTTGTGTATACCATGGAAGTATGCACATGTGGCGTGTGTGTGCTTGTTTGCCGTTGGGAGTAGGGTCAGGGATTGAACTCTGAGGTCCCTGCCAACCCACCGACTGTCAGCTGAAGGTGCTGATTCCCTTTCACTAGGATCTCCTCCCAGCTGAGCTCCCGCCTAAGGCCCTCCCCTCGTGGCCTTCCCCTGCAGGTCGAAGCAGGTGTGCCATGGCACTGTTGGCCATGTAAGAGTGTGTTTCTTCCCCAAGTACAGGGCCAGAATCCTGGGCCAAATCTTGGACCTAAGAGCAGGGTTGTGAATGCCAAAGTGAAGGGACTCTGGAGAGCACGTGCCTCACCTGCCCTCACAGGTGGCCCACACACATTTGCACTCCAGGTCATGTTAGTAAAAGTCACCACTTCCAGAGGCAAAGACAGAAATGTAGCCAGCCATCTTTAATGTCCTTGGGGTTCAGGGATTCTTCCAAACACCAAACCTGAGTCTCTGGCTCTTTTTCTTTCTTTCTTTCTACTTTTAAAAAAGTTCCAGTTGATACTTACCTGGCAGGGAAGATACCATGATCACGAAAGTGGTTTTCCCAGGACGAGGCTTATCCATTGCACTCTGGGTATCCCCTGCAATCTCCCCAAATGTGGGAAACTCCGGTGCATAATTTGTGGTAGTGAGTGACTGCATTCGTGCTCTCCCCTGAAAAAAAAATAAAAGTTCCAGTTGACGTAAAATATTATATTAGTCTCTGGTTCTTACTTGAACCTACTGTGTTATGGAGACTGTCCACAGCTGTGGGGACTGACTCACGTACAGTCTGTTTTACCAGAGATGCCTTTTAGAGAAAGATTTGTTTGTTATTGTAATTGCACCTAGCACTATACAGGGCTCAGTGCCATTTCTCTTCACCCCGTCAGGTGTAGACAAAGTAGGTTTTAGTGTTACAACAGATCCAGAAGGAAGATGGCCCTTCCCCACACGCTTGGAGCTCCCTCACCACTGGTTTTCTGAGGTGCGTGCTATAGGCCAAGGGCGGCCCTTCCCCAGGCAGAGCGCAGCCAGCTCAGTGTCCTGGACAAATGCTTGCTGCTTACTACCTGCTGTCACGTGCACACTTGGGGCCACCTCCACCCCTACCTGCCCACAGCAGCCTCACGCTAGACAGGGTGGGTAGTAGTTACCCAGGGGCTTCCAGCTACTCTCTCCCTTCCTAGGCCCTGACACAGAATGTGTGCTGAAGTGTCCAGAATCTCAGGTTGCCTGAGGACAGGAGAGAGAATGTCAGAGGATAGGCATTGTGATTTGTTTGTTTGTTTGTTTGTTTTAAATATATCTTATTAAGTTATTACAGTTGTCCATTTCTCCCCCTTTATTCCCCTCTGCCCTGCATACCGCCCCCCACTTTCCCCCACTTTAGTTCTTGTCTATGGGTCATACACATAGTTCTTTGGCTTCTACATTTCCTATACTATTCTTAGCCTCCTCCTGTTTTCTACCTACCATTTATGCTACTTATTCTCTATACCTTTTTCCCCTCCCACTCCCCTGTTGATAACCCTCCATGACTTATATAAATCTCTTCAACATTTCATATAATAAAAGCTGGGTGATGATGAACTCCTTGAACTTGACCTTATCTGAGAAGCACTTTATCTGCCCTTCCATTCTAAATGAAAGTTTTGCTGGATAAAGTAATCTTGGATGTAGATCCTTGCCTTTCATGACTTCAAATACTTCTTTCCAGATCCTTCTTGCCTGTGAGGTTTCTTTTGAGAAATCAGCTGATAGTCTTATGGGAACTCCTTTGTGGGTAACTGTCCCCTTTTCTCTTGCCACTTTTAAGATTCTCTCTTTATATTTAATCTTGGGTAACTTAATGATGATGTGCCTTGGTGTGTTCCTCTTTGGGTCCAACTTCTTTGGGACTCTCTGAGCTTCCCGGACTTCCTAGAAGTCTATTTCCTTTGTCAGATTGGGGAAGTCCTCCTTCATTATTTGTTCAAGTAAGTTTTCAGTTTGTTGTTCTTCCTCTTCTCCTCCTGGTACCCCTATGATTTGGATGTTGGAACGTTTAAAGATGTTCTGGAGGTTCCTAAGCCTCTCCTCATTTTTCTGAATTATTGTTTCTTCAATCTTTTCTGGTTGAATGTTTTTTAATTCCTTCTGGTCCGCACCGTTAATGAGTTCCAGTGTCCT